>RSEE01000132.1:0-154951 GCA_003971905.1 Moniliella sp. 'wahieum' | reverse complement strand
CTAACCCAACCTAACCCTGACCCACCCCATCCGTCGTATCTCAGCCGTGCACGGTCCGTTCGACCTCAGATTTCACACACACCCAGTCCAGAGGGTGCCCTTCCATACCCCCTGCCACCAAAGCATGACACCCCCTCTGGGCCGAGACAACACGTTCAAAGAAAAATGTTGGGCTACCCCCCAAAGGACACCGAATATGGTGTCTGCCAGCTAGATCAGGAGGTGTGCTGAAAAAAAAAATTGCGTTGGGTGGTGGGGTAGGTGGTGGGGACGGCCTCCGGGTGGTGGTGGTGGTGGTCGCGGCGGCGGGCGGCGGGCGCGCGGCGGCCGCTGTATTTAATTAATGCCTGTCACCGTTGGGCGGTCACGGGTCAGGCCGGCGGGACGGAGCGTCGTCACGTCAGGCCTGTCACCGGTCGGGAGTCAGCGGTAGAGCCGCGATTCGTACAGGTGCAGGCTGAAAAGAGCCTCAAATCGACACTAGTGCAGTTTGAAGGCTCCGGTGATCGTTTCATCGGTCACTCATACCAGATGTATCAATGAACATATGTCTAGGGTGCAAGCGGAAGTACGGGGGTGGTGGTGGCGGTGGATGTGGGGCAAGCAGCGCTGGGGGGTGGCGGTTGGCGCGGGGGGTGGGGGGGGCGGTGGTGGCGGTGGCGGTGATGGCGTTGCACATGGGCGGCGCGGCATGTGATGCAGCGTGCTGGCAGGCGGGTGCTAATTAAACGGGGGGGCAATTAAGGACACCCCCGGAAGTCCCCCGGCCCGGGCCAAAAATACCCTGGAATACATCAGGTGGGATCCCTCCAGTACATCTAGATGTATCACAGGGATCTCGTGACATCCAGCCAGTCCCGTGACATCCCTCGGGAGTTGGGAATAGTTAGGCACCACCCAGGCAAGAGTCGGGACTGGACACGGCGCAAGCAGCGTTGGAGGGCCGGCTATATTTGCTCAGGGCAAGCTCAGGGCATGGTGTGCACTGTCCTGATATGCAGCATGCATCGAAACACAGTTGGCATTTGCACCCCCAGGCCCACCCGGCAGTACAGCAGGGCCGCACTTTTGCAGTGAATCCAACGAGCTGGACCGAAGGCCTGAACGTTGAAGGCCTGAGGCCTGGGCGCTGGGCGTTCAGCACTGGCAGCTCAGACTGAGCGCTGGGCCTGAGGGACGTGGGAGGCGCTGCCAACGATGTACCTGAGCGCACACCCTGCGCCACTGCGTCCTCCTCCGCAGGAGGCCGCCCCCCCCGCTCCGGCACGCGGCATCTTGGCAGCAGCTGCAAGCATTGCGCGTCACGCTTTTGCAGCTCCAGGCCAGCCCCGGCGTTCAACATCCAACGCTCCCGGTAACGCACGTGGATGCGGTCGCCTGTCGGGCGTACCATCGTCACCAAACCGCGGCGTCCACAGCGCGTCGCATGTCACACACCCATTGTAACCCATCCTCACACGTACATGCAATGCCCATCCCGGTGATGCCACCGCGGTGCACTCTGGCTCCACCCCGCACGGAACATTCCCCGCCCCGGACCCTGTCACATCCGTTGCCGCATGCGGCGTTAGCGTGTGTCACAGTCACATGGCACATGCGGTGTTAGCGGGCGGCACATGCGGGCTAATTAGTAAGTAGCCCCCATGCCGATCATTTCGAGCTGGCACCGCCAGGACACTGGCCCGCACCCAAACTGTCAGAGGTCACCAACCGTCAGGCACCCCCTTCGCCCTCCGCACGTTTCAGACGGGCCAGCGTAAACTCTGCATTCCAGCACACAGGCCCCGCGCCCAAACTGTCAGAGATCACCATCTGTCAGGCGCCACATTTTCGCACTTACACACTGTGGTGCCTGACATTTTGCAACCTCTGTAATTCTGAGACGAAAAACGTCATTTTCATAGAGAAAATCGACGGAGTTATGCAGTCCTTCACGTGAATATCTGACTAGGGCCGCTTCGGTCTCCCTCCTCTTCCGATTGTTCTTGCTCTTGCTCTTGTTCTTCGCTTGCTCATCCGGTTGCACCTGTTCCGTCGTGGCGGTGTGCCGGTTGCAGTGGGCTGGAGGACGTGCAAAGTAGCGTCCGCGAGGGGGGCGAGAGTAGCACAACAGAGAGTCCGAGTCGACGCGTCCGCGAGTGTCGTCACGGTCCCTCCCTCTTCGTCAGCTTCCTCGTCCTCGTCCGCTTCCACTTCTGCCTCCACGTCTGCTTCCTGCTGCCCTTCCTTTCCGCTTGCTCGACCGCTTGCTCTTCCGCCTGCTCGTCCGCTTGCTCGTCCGCCTGCTCCTGCCGCCCACATGTCTGCGCGTAAAGATGAACCGCCGAGCGCCCCACGCCGCCACACCATCCAAGGTGGGGTCCCAGTCCGGGTCCACGTCTGAGTCGGAGTCCGTTTCCGAGCCAGACTCCAGTCCGGATCATCGTCCGAGCCATACTGCCAGTCCGGGTCATCGTCCGAGCCATACTCCCAGTCCGGGTCATCGTCCGAGCAAGAATCTGCGTCCGAGTCTTGATGGGCCTCATCCTCATCCTCGTCCTCGTCCTTGTCCTCGTGCGAGTGGTGCTGGACACGTTGGGAGCGTGCGTGGCGTCTGCGGTCTTGGCGTGTACTGCGCAGGAACGTGGACAGGGTGAACTTGGCCTGGAAAGACAAAGAGGGCGAGGTAGATGGTCAGAGGGCGAAGGTGCATGCCGGCGCGAGGCGAGGTGCGGAAGGGAAGGGAAGGGAAGGGAAGGGAAGGGAGGGGGAGACCGTAGCCCACCGGTCAACGAACGATCCACGGTCACCGGCAAATGGTCAACGGGCAACGGTCCACGGTCCATGGGCAAAGGGTCAATGGGCAAAGGTAAACCTACCGATTTGAACCAAAAAACCCCGAGTCGATGTATCAGCTGCGTGGGCGTGAGTTCGTTGAGCTCGGGGGGGGATAAGTCGGCGACGAAGCGTTGGGCCAGGGTCATGACGCACTGTGGTGCGCCTGTGCTCGTGACTGGCAGGTGGGGACACGAACGAGCGTGCCAGTGGACGAGGCGCAGACGCCACTGTAAGTCTGGGTAGGGGGTGCGCGTGCGCATGCGATGGTACACAGGAAGGCAAGTCGGTGCGCCTGCCACTTGGTGTGGGCACGAGTAGGAGCAGGAACGGACAGGCAGGCGACGCGCAAGTGAACGTGTGCTGTGGTGGGTGGAGGAGGAGGCGGTGCATCTCGGGTCCCGGGTGGAGTTGGTACGACGGCGAGGAGGCGACTGAGGGCTGGAGGCACCAAAGTTTAGTCCCGCTCTGGTGGAGGAAGAGCGTCGAGGTGACCTGAGCCAAAGCCGCTTCGGAACTGACAAAGCGTTGGTCCGTGGGCCAAGCCAAGGTTGGCCTAGAGGACATAGGCTCAGTGCCACGCGTCGGCGCGGCGTCGGGGACCGGGCGCGGGAGCGGACAAGTCGCCGCCTGTGTGATGCGGGCGTCGGCTGTGCCGCGCAGGTGCCTTATACGGTGAAGGATACGCTTAGCGCACTCGAGTGTGTTCTGGGGACAAGAGCCGCTCGGGGCGGGAAGAGGAAGAGGTCAGCGCGCCCAAAGAAAGGGGGGTATGCATGCATGCATACGGGAGGGCAGGAAACGCACCGTCCACGTCAAAGGGTGCTGCTGGAGCAGGAGCTTGGGCGTCATTCTCTTCAAACGCGTCATCATCGACCCGAGCGAGCGCGGCGACACCTCCTGGCGCCAGCCCAGGCGCGCGCTCCTGGCCCTCGCGCGCACGCAGGGGCAGGCATCGGCGTGGGCGGTGTAGGTGCGGATGGTCCAGGCGGACGGGTCGGGCGGGTGGTCGTCGGTGGTGGGATGAGAGGCGGCCAAGTGCGGGGGACGAGGGTGAGGAAGGGGCAGTCGTGGGTGCGGCAGGTAAAGGCGGTCTGGATAGGACCGCCGTGGTGGTCAAGCTGGTGGGCGAGGCGGGTGCGCGCGCGTTTGGTCGGGACAGCACCCAGCCCGGTGGGGGAGTGTTGCGTGTCGTTTCGTGACTTGCGCGGCGCTTTGCTCGTGTGGTTGCGGTGCGGTTCGACTCGTCTGCTGACTCGTCTGCTGACGCGTCCGCCCCTCGCCTTCCAACTCGCCTGCCTCCGACGAGGGGGTGGGGGAGGCCGTCTCCGCCAATGAGAACGTCGCCGCCGCGCGCTCCTTGCCGACGCGGCGGCAGGCATGGCATTCGACCCCAGGGGCGGCTGCTCCAGCACGGCACCCGCCTCATCCGTGGTCCATGCCAGGTGCAACTCAGCAAAGGCGGCGAGATGCGCGGGCGAAGAGCGGAGACAGGCAATCTGTTGGCGGCAAACTGCTGCTGCACCACGCGCGCCACCGCCATCTCCCGCGTCGGATACACCGTCCCATCCGACCACCACGCCGTCTCCGTCTCCGCTGCCGTCGCCGTGGGCATGGTCGTCGCCGCCGCTGTCGCCGTGGGCATGGCGGTCGTGATGGAGTAAGCGCCAGGAGCAGACACACCTCCACTCGTGACCAACCCGACCAGGACGAAGGCCGCCCAACATCGGAGGGCTGCTCACGCGGCTCGTGACCTGTGTGGGCTCGGCAGAAGCTGGTCCGTGCGACGATCTACCTAGCCATCCATCGTGGCACCATCAACCATGCACTGTGCCCCAAGCACTATGCACTCTACACTATGCACTGAGCCCGCCATAGAAGACAGCGCCTCACGGAAGCAGTAGAAAAGGATAGGAGTACAGCCTACGTACGACCGCAACAAACATACATACACTCGTCTCGCCGCAGGCCCATGACCCACGACCCACGACCCACGACCCACGACCCACGACCCACGACCCACGACCCACGACCCAGACCGAGGCTGAAGGGGAGCCGAGCGAGTGCTCAGAGGTCGGGGGAGAAACGAGCGCGCTGGTCCCAGTCCAAGGCCAAGTCCATCTCGTACGCTTCGACCAAACTGCTGGGCGCGGGCGGGGGGGCGCGTGTGCGGCGCCACGTCCCACCCCGACTTGGACCGGAACCCCACCTGGAATGCACAGCCGAGGAAGGGACTGAGGGAGAAGCAGAGGAGGAGAGGGAGAGGGAGAGGGAGAACGAGAACGAGAAGGCGAAGGAGAGGAGGGAGAAGAGAAGGAGAAGTGGGCATAGACGCCTCCCTAAGGGAGACCTACCGCTCACGCACGGACGCGAGGGAGGGGGAAGGGGACCTGCGCGCAGCACGGGGGAAGAAGACGCCACGATCAATGGGCACGACGACAGAGCGCGCAAGGACAAAGGAACGGTAGTGGCCAAGACGGTTTAGACCGGTAGCTTGTTCGGTCAGGTGGGCCACTTGCGTGCTCAAGCGCTGGATCGAACGTTGTTGTGCCTGTGCCATCTCGTCGTCGTCGAGCGTGGGAGGGGGGGTGAGTGTGGGGTCAGGCTGGGGGACGAGTGTGGGGTCGCCGTCGGCGTGGGCGGTGAGAGCCGGTTGGAGCGTGGGAGGGGCAGATGTCGCTTGCTCGTTCTTATGGTCAAGGGTTGGAGGTAGAATGGGCGACTCCTGAGGGGCATCCGTAGCAGTATCGGCACCACTGGCAGAGCAGTAGCAGTAGCAGTACCACTGGCTGCAGCTGTGGCACGAGCCTGTTCCAGTCGGGTACGAGTAGCAGTGAGCAAGCGTGTGGTACGTTTTTGAGCGCGGGACCAAGTGTTCAAGTTGCCGAGGACAAAGAGGGCGCGTTGGGCGCGGGTGAGAGCGACGTTGAGTCGATTGGCATTGGCCAAGAAGCCCACGTAGCCACCCGAGTTGCTCCGGACCGTGGAAAAGATCATGACGGCTTTTTGCCGGCCTTGGAACGACTCGACCGAATCCACTTGGACCAGACTTAGTTCTAATCCACCTCGGCCAGGACCGTGCCCCACTCCCACTCCCACTCCCACTCCCACTCCCACTCCCACTCCCACTCCTACTCCCACTCCCAGACCCACTCCCCGACGCACGGACCTGACCCGGGGTGCGAGCCAAGTCAGCCGCGCGGAGGGAGAGCTTAGAGAGGAGCAGCCCCAACTGAGCGACGTAGGGGGTGACGATGCCCACGTCCGATCCAGACAGGGAAGGGTTGCGCACCAACGTCCACACCACATCCACTGCCAAACGTCGCTTCGTACTCGTTCAAGTAACTTGCTCCAGCGCGTTTCGCCAGTCCGCTCGTCCCGTCCCCTGAATGCATCCCCATCCCCGAACCCATCCCCGAACCTGAAAGGCCGCCGTTCGCAGAAGATGGTGGCACGGGGAGGGAGGGGGGGGAAATCGTCTGCGGCGCTGGAACGTGACTCGTAGTGCGTGTGGTGCAGAAAGGCCAGGTGCTGATGAACGGTCCCGGGTGGCACTGCGTCGCTGGAGGCTACATTCCCAGGCGGAGACCAGGGCGGGGAAGAGGGAGGGTTGTGCTTGCGGTTGTGGTGTGGTTGTTGGGGGTCAGCTTGGGAGCGAGAGGCGGCGGGAGCAAAGTAGCCTGACTGGACCGGTGGGATGTGGAGTGTGGACCTGTGATCGTGGAGGAGGCCATGGTAGAACTGAGTGCGGGGGAAATCCGAGAGGGACGGGTGCATGCGGTACTGTTGGTTGAGCAGTGTGGAGGCTAAGCCTGTGCCAGTGGGTGGGTGGCTGGTGCCGTGTAGGATGGGGTTGGAGACGTTGTACCAGGTAGGCAAATAAGCTCGTTGCAGCAGGGAGGGCATGTGCGCGTGCGCGGTCCGAGCGTACAACGGGTGGAAGTTGTTCCTGATCGCCTACGAGGCACAGGTGACGACATCCTTTCATCAGTGGGATCAGGCCGACGGGCTGGGTCACCGTAGATGCCTCGTCCATGATCACGATGGGGAAATCGATTTGCGCCAGGTCCTCCGACGCGTACGTACTGCTCATCACGGTGCAGCATACCACATCTGCCGAACGGAGTATGTCCCGCGTAATCTGTTGCCAGAGAAAGTGCGCGCGCGCTTGCGATCGCATAATCGTCCCCCGTGCCGGGCGGGACAATGAAGAAGAAGAAGAAGAAGAAGAAGGGGAAGGGGAAGAAGAATCCGAAGGGGAAGGGGAAGAAGAATCCGAAGGGGAAGACGTTGATGAAGAAGAGGAAGAGGCTGGGGGCGCACCAGCCTTTTGCGCGAGGTAATCCTGCCAGGCCAAAGTATACGCTTCAAACAAGGGATGTTGGCGCGCATGATGCAACAAGGACAACTCGGCAATCCTCGGTGGCCGTTCGCCCTCGTCTTCCCCACCCACTCCCCCACCCCTGCTCCCTCTGCATCCCCATCGAAATCGCCATCGCCATCGACATCCAGGCCGCGTGGCATAGTCGCCGTATAGGGCTGGCGACCTACACGTACGACACGGAGCCCTGCGCGGTCGGCGGCCTGAGCCAAATTGTTGACAGCGACATGGGTATGGGCAGTAAGCAGAATAGGATACCGTGCGCCCCAGGTACGAACCAACTTGACTGCTTCAGCTATTGTGCGCGTCTTGCCCGTCCCAGGCGGGCCTTGGATCAAGGATACCCGCCGCGTAATGAAGTTGGCAATCGCTAGTCGTTGCGAGTGGTTCAAGTTCTCGGCGTCGGAAGAGCCGCTGGGAACACTCCGCATGCCACTACTCTGCTGGTGATCTTGCTGGTCTTACTGGTCTTGCTGGTCTTGCTGGTCTTGCTGCTGGCAGGTCCAGGGGGAGACACAGGCAGGACGGACTCCCCCTCGGCGCGCACACGTTCGACCCAAGCTCGAGCGCCAGGCAAGTCGGCAAGAATCGAGCGCGCAGAACGCGTCGGTGGTGGTTCGTCCAAATCAAGTAAAATGTCCAGCACACCACATCCTGAATGCTTGATCTCATGCTCCACCCAACGATCTTCCACTTCCGCCAACGTATCCACATCCTCATCCCCATCCGCTTCCGCTTCCGCACGCGCGTGGTCCTTGCCCTTCCCCTTCCCCTTGGCCATCCCCTTGGCCTTGCCCTTGCCCGTGACTGGCCCTTCCCCCGAATGCGAGTCCGACGCGCGCGGGAGGAAAGCTGACGCGTGCTGAGCGCGCGCGCGGGCACGGGAAATCAAATCGAGGTGGGGTGAGCGCATGAAGCGCATGCGCAATACTGTGGTCCATAGCGTCGAAAAAGTATGGCTGCAGGGACCAGGATCGAGCGACAGAGGGCGAACTAAGTTGCGCCAACACACCCCCCCGACCCAGACGATGATAAGGCTGAGGCTGACCCTGACCCAGAGGAGGCAGAGGGTGAGGGTGAGGTAGATGCCAGAGGAACATTTCCACGCGCACACGGACCTGTTTGGCGTCCTTACTCACCAAGCGACCTACCAGCGTGTTGGGCGGGTAGCCTAGTGGCGCGTACCCCCCCGCCGCCACGAGCACATTGGCTTGCCCACGGGCGCGGTGGTCTCGCTGGCAGTCTCGCTGGGGGAATCGGTAGGTGGATCACCCGCGGCAAACGCAGACGTAGACTGCGGCACGAGGTACACGCGATCGCCCACGGCGAGCCTAGTGGGGGGTAACGTGGCACCATTCAAGGACAAAATCGCGTCTGGGGGAGACGCACGTGCACCTGCCCTCGCACCCGCACCCGCACCACGGGGGGGGGTAGCGAATCGGAGGGACAAGTTAGGGATAGCTAGGAGTGGGAGTGGTTCTGTAAGTCCGGGAGGGGCCAGGACCACGAAGGACCTGAAAGCGGAGCGTCTTGGAACGCCGCAGCACGTTCGGCCGTGACGAGCGCATCGAGTTGCGTGCGAAAGGTTTGGGCTCGCGCGAGGAAGTCCGCTCGGTACGCCGTATCGTGTTCCAGGAGGGTACGTGTGCTGTGGGGCAGAGATGTGTCCTCGCTACCCCCCTCATCTCCCCATCGCCTTGGGCTTTGCGTAAGGCTTTGTCCTCGCCTTGGGGGGGGAGAGAGCGCCGAGGGAGAGGTAGACTCCAGGGGGGTACGAGCAAGGCGGCACGACTGGGGATACGTGTTTAGGCTGGGGGTTCCCGTCGCGCATCCAGACGGGCGGGTCGATACGTCCGACGAGGAGGTGGGGTGCGGCAGGGCGGTAAGGTACAAAGCCAGGGTGGCCGGGGCCAGGTCAAAGTCCAGTCGGTCAGGCGGGGTGTGGTGCTGGAACAGCCGGCTGGCACGGTGCACCGCAGCACCCGTGGTGGCAATGCCAGTGCCAGTGGGGGTGGGGGCAGTGGATGTGGATGCAGATGGGGAGGAGGAGGAGGAGGATGGGGTGGATGCGGGGGTCGGGGTGCGACGGGCAAGGGCGAGGGCTGGTGAGGTTTCAATCTCGGCGAGCAGCTGGTCAAAGAGCGCGTTGGGCGCGGCGCGGCGGGTGGAGGTGGCGAGGGAGCGGGGGGAGGTGGTGTGCGGCCGCGCGAGGAGCGCGAGGAGCGAGGCCGAGCGAGGCGCCCGAGGCGGCCTGCTGGGCAGCACAGCTCGCATGGGGGGAGGAGGGGGGGGTTAGTGGGGATGGAGTGGAGAGCTGAGTGTTGGTCTTTTTTTTCTGGTGGTGTACCCGCTGTACTGTAATCCTCTACTCCAATCGCCTAACAGGAGCGCACGGCAGCAGCCCAGCGGAATCTCCGCTGCGTTCCGCTCGGCCCCTCCGCTGTCCACATCCAATTCCAATTCACAATTCAATATTCACCAGCACAAGTCGAACTCTCAGCTGGCCATCTCAGATCTCACCACTCAGTCCACTCACTACTCGCCTCCCCGTCCCACTACACCACCACCACCACCACCACACCAGGAGCAGCACGCCCGAGGCAGAGCAAGCATCCGCACCCAGGCCACAGCGAATATCGAATGCACCTCGACCCCTCCATCCTCAGAGGGCCAGACCAGCGTGCACAGGCACAAACACAGACACAAACATTAACACAAACACAGGGACAGACAGCAGACAGCAGACAGGGCCAGTTGGTGAGTGGGTACGCTTATCCCGTACGCGCGCGGTTCTGCGCCTCGGCCTGCTTGACGCGTGCCTCGAGGGTAGAGGTCTTAGCCAGCTGCGCGGCGGTGGGGTGGCCCTGCAGCGTCGGGTTAGGCCGGTCCGAGTAGCGCATCGCATCGGCGTTGCTGCCCTGGTACGAGGATGTGGTGCGCGCAAACTGTCTTGCCCAGCGGGCTTGGCCTTGGGCTTGTCCGGCGACGAGAAGCAGGAACCCTTAGGGTAGAACAAGGGAGAGGGGAGGGAGGGTTAGTGCGGCTGCGGGTGGGGGGCAGGGGAGGACGACGTACCATAGCGAGCACGGCGTGATGGAGGTAGGGGGACACAGATTACAGACCACACACCACACACCACACACCACAGCGGGAGGTGCGGGAGTAGGAGTAGCGAGTAGCGAGTAGCGAGTAAGATACATGGTGTGGGCTGCTTCCTGTGGCATGTGAGCCAGGGCAGGCAAGGCGCATGGCGTGGCGCCAGTCTGGGGCTGGCCAACGCTGTTCCACGGTCAATGTACCGGTCAATGGCAACACTCCGACAGTACTAGTGCACTCTTCAATTCAGTACTCTGTCAGATTCAGATCAGACCCCAGACCGAGTTCGAGTTCAGTTGACCGTTGACGCGTTGACGACTGAGTTCAGTCGAGTACTCAGTGCGTCATCGATTATCGGGGGGGCGGGCCCACACTACCACACTACGGCGCGGGCAGGGCTACGGCCCAACGCTCTAACGCGCTATAATACATAATACCGCGCAATGCGGTCACTGGGTTGGACTATTGTACTTACGGAAATGCCTGCCCCCCCCCCGGATCCATTCTCGGGCTTAGGCCTTAGGCCTTGTCTAGGCTAGGCTCCTGCCGAGAAACGCCAAGTACCAGGCTCTGTATCGATCTTCAATCTCCTAGTCACTTGAATCTTACGAAGTCCTGAACACAATGGTTGCATTCGATTCGGATCTCCATTACCATTGCGCTATACCTCCGGACCGGGAACCCATGCCAGGTGCGCGCCAGAGCGTCCCGAAAGGCTGCTGGGGTCCCACGTTCCCTCGCGTCCTCCATCGGGTTTCGCCAAGAACCAAGCAACACACGTCGAATGATCGAATGATCAATGAGCTCTCCGATCTCATTAATCTTTGGCGCTGAGCAGGCCGGTTTCGGCCCAGCGCTTCGTTCGTCCCACTTAGCTCTTGAGCGTTAAACGTTAAACGTTAAACGTTAAACGTTAAACCGTTAAGCTTACGCTGAACGCTAATTAAGCGCTGTCACTAGCATGTCACTGGTTACTGATCTGGGTACGATATACGAAGAGAACCCCCATTTTCTGATAAGCTTATCACTTATCGCTCTTGGCCCTAGGTAACCGGTAAGCTCCGCGAAGCGAAGCCAAGCCAAGCCAAGCTGCCCAAACAAGAAAGAACAAAGCTGCCAAAATGCATAAAAAAGCACAATACTGCGGACCGCGGACCGCCCGACCACGCAACGAGCAGCTAAGCAATAACCAAAAAAAGCTAATGCTACCATGGAACAGGGGGGGGTTCCGCGGGTACGCATTCCGCGGGTACTGTACTCGACAACCGACAAGCGGATCCGTATCTCATCTACCTTTTCGTAGGACGTCTTTGGCATATATCCCTTGGTAGCATCCCTTTGGTTGGACGCGGTTGGTTGTGCGCCTTAGACCGTCTTTGGGGCGCAACCGACTGAGGACTGAGACTGAGGACTAAGGTTCAGTCCTGTTTTTTCTTTGGCCGCCGTGGGTCGTTAAAAATCTCCCATCGCAATCTGCCATTATCTCCTAGACCTCGTATCTGCCGCATGTCATTCGTATGTCCCACATCCATCAGACCCAGTGGCAACATCACACTCACACGTCACGCGTCACGCGTCACATGTCCCACGGCATGCGTCATGCATCCTGGCAACCCCAGTGGGGCACATCGGTGTTCCTTGACGCGTGACGCGTGACGTTGGGATCGCGATGCGGGAAGCAAAAACAGGAGCAAGACAGTTCGAGAGGATATCGACAGGGGATCCATGTCACCATGTCACATGTAGGATCAGCGGTGGTCAGTGGTCGGTGGAGGGATAGCTAGGTTAGTGTGGGTGCTGTGGCGGGGCGGAGGTAAGCGCTAAGCGGTAATAGGGGGGGAGGGGGTTAGTTGGTGGTTGGTGGCTGGGCAGAGGGGAGATGAGATGCATGAATGTGTACAGTACAGGGCAGAGGGTGTGTAAGTAGTTCTGGGTAGGGGGTAAGAGTAGGTGCGGAGGGTGGCGCCCGAAGGATGGAGATGAAGACAGTGGAGATGGAATTGGCATGGAGGGAATGCGATGGGAGGTCCGATTCTTGCATTCTGAGCGACGGGGGCAGGTTCCGTGGATGAGCGATGATCGATGAGCAGCGGACAAAAGAGAGTCAGCTAGTCGCCTAGTCACCGTCGGTCCCCAGACGGACGAAGATGAAGATTGGATGGGATTGGTTGGACGTTGGATGGGACGCAGGGGTACGTGCGAAGCTTGAAGATCAAAGAGTGGGTACGAGTGGGGTCGCTTGGGGCACAATGGTCGGAGCAAGCCGGGGGGAGACACGAGACGCTAGCCACGCCAGCGCATCGGAGCGCATCGGAGCGCATCGGAGCTCATCGGAGCGCAGGCTGCGGTGGGGAAAAGCCAGGCCAAGAGGAGGGGAGCAGTGTCAGATACTTGGGGGCAGGGGGCGGGTGTGTGGATGAGAAGGGCGAGGCGCGAGGGAGTAATTCCTAGGTGGTGCGTTCCTAGGTGCTGCGCTGCCCCAACCAGCGTAAAGCGTACCGCGTACCCTTTCCCGGATACCCTTTACCACCGTCGGTGCACGTTGCAACGTTGGGGTGGCAACTGGCTGGGTTAAACATTCAACGGTAATTGTTACAGCCCATCTCACAAACATCTGTCATCGGCTTTGGGGTGTTATCGAGTAAGTACTCACTGAGTACCAGACTGAGTAGACACCAAGTAGGCATCGCCGCCGGCCCGTTTTTCTCTGGGTTGGTGTCAGAGAGCTGATCTCAGCCATCTCTCCCACCCACTCAGTATTCGGTCCCGACGTGCCGAGTGGACAAAAAGTGCAGCCGCCGGACCACTCGCCCATCGCTTGCGGACGCGTTGGGAATTGGAATTCCCAAGTTTTGGCACCCAAGTCGACCCTCTCATCTCGGTTTTTTCTTTGGTTGCTAACCTGTGTTCTGCACCACCAGCACCAGCACCACCGTCCATCCACGCTGCCGGCCCCAGTTCCCACCCCCCCGCGAACCCACACACAGACCAATGCGTGTACTTCCAATGCGTGCGCTTCCCGCGACGGACGATGCCGAGGTGGAGGAGCGCGCACGGATTTGCGTCGACTACCTGTCGCACCAATGGGTGGGCGAAGAAGATGTGTGGGCAAGTTGGCGCGCAATGAGCAAGCACAAGTATCGACTGGATAATGGTGTCCGATTGGAAAATGCTTCGTGGCGGACTTGGGCCCAACACGCGCGAGCCTCCCTACGGTCCACCCAAGGACACTCAATTGGTACGTTTTTGTCTTTTGGGGTTTTGCGGGTTTGCGGGTTTGCCTCCCACCCCCTGTGGCTCGGCGTGGCTCGGGGTCTGGATTCTAGGCTCTGGGCTCTTTTCTGGGTTCTTGGCCTCGTGGTTTGTTGGGCTCTCACTAACCACCCGTTTGGTTTGGGTCTGTGTTTTTTGTGTGTGTGTGTGTGTGTATGTGTGTGGGGTGTGTGGTCTTGGGCGGTTCCTCATTTTGGGGGTGTATGGGTCACGTTGTGCATTTACCTTTACCTTTACCTTTACCTTTACCTTTACCTTTACCTTTACCTTTACCTTTACCTTACCTTTACCTTGCCCTTGCCTTTGCCCTTTACATTTACATTTTACCTTTGACGACCTCTCCCCCCAAAGGCTGAAACAGCGACGTGACTTGGCTGTACGGACCACTCCACGCGCGTCCGGCCGCCGTGCCAGCACTAAGCCCACTTCTCTCGCCGCCGAGCCGTCGCGCACCCGACACTCTCACTTGGTTCCCGGCGCTCGGTCTCTAGGTCCGTCTCCGGTTCGGAACCCTGCGTCTCACACCGTCACCCGGTCGGCACGCACTCACCCGCCACCCGCTCCCCCGCCTCCGCACCCGACACAGCCCATACAGAAACGTTCGAACGGGGCGTAGAAGAGGGGGAGGAGAGTAAGGGGGGAGCCGTGCGGTTGAGCGAGGACGAGGACGAGGACGCGTGCGGGGTCGAGGGTGAAGGGGAGTGCGAGAAGGAGGGATCGAGGGTGTTGGAGTCCGAGTCCGAGTCCGAGTACGAGTGCGAGATGGCGTTGGTGCATGCGGGGTTTGGTGGGTACGTGAATGCGAGTGGGCAAAAGTCCATTCTCAAGCACCGCACCATTGGTCAGCTGTTGCTCTCTGACGGACCGATGCGTACCAAAGCCGGTGTGGGGCCTGGTGTGAGTGTGGGTGAGGGTGTGGGTACACCCAATGGTCTTGCCTCCTTCTCCCTCCCCTCGTCTCCCTCCTCTTCTCCTTGTTCTCCTTGTTCTTCTTCTTGTTCTTCTCCCTCGTCCCTTATTCTCCCTCTACTCCCTCATCCGCTTGCCCGCCTGACTCCCCACTCTATCCCGTCTGTTCGCCTACGAACTGCGCATCTGCATCGGCATCTACACCTGCATCTGCACCTGCACGCGCACCGTACACTTCTACTTCTCCTGGGTGTAGGTCCGTCGCGACATGCTGCGCGCAAGCTGAGCCGGCTGCGCGCCCGAGCCCGACCAAACGTATCACGTTCAATCCCCATGTGGAACAGTGCATTGCCCTCCCGCCTCGCTCGGTCCACCCTGACCGCGAAGTATGGGGTGAGGAATGCACCGACGATTGCGCAGACGGATGGGGCGACGGGTGGAGCGACGGATGGAGCGGCGGATGAGCGGCGGATGGAGCGGCGGTACGGGACCCTTCCCTTCCCCGATCAGTACGATTGCACGCTTGGCGCCTACGCGGCTCAAGCAAGACGAAGGCCAAGCCGACGCCCAAGGCGAAGAAGAAAAGGAGGAACAGGATGATGGGGGGGAAGGACTGATGGGGTCCTGGTTGGCTCGGTGGACGCTACCGGCCCAAGGAGGACAAGTAGCGGTGCGAGGACGAGGGCGCGGAGGGAACGCTGGCACAGGGACGTCTGAGGTCCCATCTGCACCTGCACCTGCGGCGGTAGTGGACACGCAGTCCCCTATCTCGGACTCGGTTTCTATGGTGGATGGTACGGTACGTTGAATCTCCCTCCCCACTTCCCGTTCTCATCTCCCTGTGGTCTCATATCTCCCGTCCGCGGGGCACGGGTGAGGTAGGACATGGACATGTACATGTACACGTCTCTGTGCCAACCCTGGAGAAACAGAGCGACGGCAAGGTACTGACCAGTATGGGCCTTTTGTTCTCTCTTTGTACTATCTTTTTGTTCTGTTCTGTGTGGTTTTACTTGGTTGGTTGTTGCGGACCACGTCGACCTGTAACCTACAACCTACGATGTACGTCGTACGACGTACGACCTACAACTTACGACATACGACCGGTGACCTTGCGGGGGCGGGGGGGGGGGGGGCGAGCAGCTGTTGGACGAACAATAGGGTGGACCGAGCGGTGGACCAAGCGCTGGACCAGTGGCTGGACCGAGCAGCATGTCCGTTCCCAGCCGGACTTGACCCACGACACGCACCACACGCTCGACTGGGACCCCCAGAACCACAAGCACGATGACAAGGACCACCAGGACCCCAAGGACCCGAATCTGACGCCGAAGCAAACCGAGTCCCAGACACAACCCCAGACCCATTCGCACAAAGAGAACGAGAAAGAGGAAGCGGAGAGGACCGCGTCGGTGCGCGCGCGGCAAACGTATTTGCGTGCGACGCGGGCCGCACCCACAGATGGAAGAGGCGGTACCGAGTCTACACCTACACCTACACCTACACCTACACCTACACCTACACCTACACCTACACCTACACCTGGACCGGAACGTGGTTTGGTCCTGGACCTCTCTTCGTCCCCGCGTGCTTATTGCGCATTTTGCCTCGGCTCGGATTTGGGATCGGGTGGTTGTGGTTGTGGTTGTGGTGGTGGTGGTGGTGGTTCTGGGTCGAGCTCTTCGGCCGCATGTGCGACACCAGGTAGCACGCCGCTCTGGTGGGACGAGAGCGGGACAGAGAGTGAGGTGACGACGGACGTGACGGACCAGTCTGATGACGATTTTGACCAGGAAATGGACGACCAGATGGACAACCAGATGGACGACCAGATGGACAACCAGATGGACGACCAGACGGACGAGGAGATGGACGAGGAGGAGGAGACGATGGACGCTGGCTCGCCGATTTTCCTGCGTCGGCGTCCAAAGGCATCAGCATCAGCATCAGCATCGGCTTCGGCTTCGCGTTCGGTTTCGTGGCGGGGTGCGGGCGTCGGCCCACGGACCGCAAAAGTAGTTGGGTCCAGACCGCCCCGCCATGAGCCCCGAGGGACCAGAGAGCCACAGCCAGAGCAAGGGCAAGAACAAGGGCAAGAGCAAGGGCAAGAGCCAGGTGAAGCACCGAGGCCCAGCGCACTTCGCAGCGTGGTACATCCCGTCCCATCGGGTCCAGCCACACCACAACCCCAAGTACAAGTGCAACCCCAAGTACAAGTGCAACCACAAGTACAAGCACATGTCCAGCCCCAAGTGCACAACCCCGTCCCAGCCCAAGTCCAAGTTGCAACCGCTCTACCACCCCCCGACGCACGCACGTACGAAACCGTCGAAGCACAGGAGCGAGAGCAAGACAAGACGCAGCGAAAGCAGGGTGGAAGCCACCTTGGGTTCCAACTTGGGCGCGCCGATCTCGATCCAAGAGATGGTGGTACAAGAGCAGGGTCAAGGTCAACTCCAGGGTCAACTCCAGGGTCCAGGGTGGCAAGACCAGGGTCAACGCCAGTGTCAACGCCAGGGTCAAGGTCAAACCCAGGGAAAAGACCAAAACCATGCCCTGGGTCACGACCAGGGTCACGACCAAGGTGATGGTGGTGGTGAGGGCGAGGGTGACGGAGGGGGGGGCGTGGTAGCGCGTGCGGCGGAACTGGTGAATACCGCACGGGACTTGTGGGCTACGCTGTGGGGGTCGCACGCTTCGACGCGTCAGTGGTACGACTAGCAGCCCCCCTAAGATACAGTAGTGCACGGTATAGTGCTCCCCCCCCTGGCCAACCATCAGCGTCCTCATCCTCATCCTCATCCTCATCCTCATCATCGTCATCGTCAACATTAACAGCATTAACATTGATAACGGTACCCACAACGAAACGTCAACTACGTATTGTCAACGGTATCGAGAACAACAAGGTTACCACCCGAGGAACGTAATGTCCACTCTCTTCTTTGTGGGTTCTATGTTGGGGTTAGGGGTGGGGAGTCCGGTTTTCTTCCTTGTTATCTTCCTCTCCCTCTCGCGGTGTGATTTTCTTTTCTCTCATCGTTCTCCTTCCCGGGTGTGGGTTCTCTCAGGACATCTTCTCGCCCTCGCCCTCCCCTCGCCCTCGCCCTCGCCCTCGCACTCGCACTCCCACACACACATACTTACACTTACATTTACACATACATCCATCCGTCTCAGGGTTCTGGTTACTGGGTTGCATTCATATGGATCAAAGGTCTTAACCTGTCGCAGGACATCTTGTCTTGTTTGACCTCGCGGAGGAGACTAGGTCGTAGCAAAAGGATCGGTGGGAGGTGGGGCACGGGTACCGTAGAGTCGAGCCGAGTTGAGTTAAGTCGAGTCGAGTTGAGTAGGGCACAGTCCCAGTCCCAAAACCAGTCCCAAAACCAGAGCAAATACCTCAAATCTCAAATCCGGCATGTGTTCTATTCGCTCCCCCCTCCCCCCTGTCGTAGACGAAAGATCCTGTGAACCTGTGAACCTGCGAACCAGCGAACCAGCGAACCTGGGCAACGCATTGAAGCTCAACACACCAAACCGAATAGAAGTAAAATTACTTGGAAGCCTTATGAGCCGCCTTAGATGTCGGTTTTTTCGATTTGGAAGCAGATTTAATTTGCTGCCGCCTTGACCTGGTTTGGACGCCTTGGCCCCGACCTGTTGGAGCGGTCTTACCTGACGCTGTGCCTGTCGCAGCGACAACGGCACGGTCCATCCGTTTCTGTTGTTTCTTCGCCAAACGTTTGGCCGTACGGTGCACATCGTGCTTCTTGGCCATTTCAACGCTTCTTTGCTCCCTTCTTTCAGGTGCACAGGGCGTGGAGATCCCATCCCCGAACCCGATCCGGAACCCAATCCCGATCCCGAGGACGACCCCGAAGGGTCCGCTTGGCTGGGCACGTGCGGCCCAGTCGTGCGCGCCGCACTACGTGCGCGCGACTACTGTCCATGGTCCGACGCGGCAGACGCGCAAAGGGCGACGTGCCACCGGGCGTGGGCGCACCAGAGGAGCGGCCTCGCATTCGCGGTGTGGGCGGTACGCCCTGAGCGTCCATCGTATGCCGCGGGGCGGCGGACGATCCAAAGCAGATCCACCTCCAGAGCCAGGGCAGGACGGGATCCATGTCCAGAGCCAGGACGGGACGAGGGCAAGTTCTTGCATCGCGAGACGCGCAGGGCGCGTTTCATGAATTTCAGTGTACGCTTAACGGACGGACGAGAGTGACCGTTTTCCGAAGCACCGGCTTTGCGATGTGCAAGTTGTGCGAGACGGTACCGTTCTGCATCGGCTTGAGCTAGTGCGATCAGTTCGTCTACACATGCTTCGTCGGCCAAACGGACATAGGCAAACCCTTTGCCCAACTGCGTCGCCTTGTCCCGTACGATCCGTACGCTCTGCACCCAAACACGCCGCTACTAGAAGAGGAAGGAAGAGGCGATGGCAGCCCACGTTCCTGCACCAACGTCGCTTCGAAAAACCACCGCAGATCTTCTTCCGACGCTTGAAAGTCGACGTTGCCCACGAACACGGTCCGGCTCGGATCGTGGCTCGGCTGGATCGCCTGCAGAGCAGGAACCAGGATCGGGAGCAAACTCACCACCAGAGGAGATGTACTGCTCCGTAACACGTTGCCCAGAACTCAGCTCCTCAGGCGTCAAGCCAACAGCCAAGTCCGATCGTAAATGCTTGCCCTGGAACAACGTCCCGTCCACCAAGGACGCCAACAACACGGCCGCTACCAGACGCACTTCCATCGCTTGGGTTGGGGTTTGGGTCTGGGCCGCCCCCTCTCCGCTCCCAGCCACGTCGGTCGTGTCTTTATCTTTCGGAGCGGGCAGGTCGGTGTCCGAGTCGGGGCTTGCTTCGCGGTCAGCCTCATCCTCAGCCTCAGCCTCAGCTGAGGCCGGGTGCATCTGGCCCAAAGCAGGGTTAAGTACGAGGTAACCATTGCACGAGCTACCCAACGGGTTGACCTCAGCCTTGATCGCAGCAATCTTGCGCTTTTGACCGGGGGCGAGGTAAGTGAGACTAAGTGGGTTTTCACCTTGCTCTTGCAGCTCGGCACGGGCAACGGCCTGGCGATGCGACCGCGTGCGTTCGTCCCGGTTTGCGGACGGTCCGACCGGGTCGGTGGGCTGGGCAAAGGGCACAGAACGGAACCGCAGTGAAGCTAGTGCGCTACGTGGTAGGCCAGGCAAGAGCGATGCGACGTGCGTACGCAATTGTCGTTGTGCCGCGCGCGACGTCAGGGTGGACAGCGGCACGTTGCCTAGGAACAAGGTGTGTCGATCTTGCTCCGCCCGTTGGGCTGGCGTCACGCCTGGTCCCGTCCCCTTGGACTTGGACTCGGTTGGGGTGGCGGTTGTGGTCGTGCTCTTGGTCCCACTCGGTGTCTGGCGTAGACCGGCGCCCGTGCCAGCGTCGGAATCCTCGTCTTGGTCTGCATCTTCGTCTTCGTCTTCGTCTTTGGCGGCACTGTCCTCGGCACCAGCGTCGGCGTCGGTGGCAGGCAAACCCAACTCCTCTCGGAACGCAGCCAGCTGGTCCGGACGCAACCCTTCGTCCTCGTTCTCGTCCTCGGTCTCTTCGGCCACCACCGCAGCGGGGACAGGAGCGGGAGCAGCAGCAGCAGCAGAAGCAGCAGCAGGAGCAGCAGCAGGAGCAGCAGCAGCAGGAGCAGCAGCAGGAGCAGCAGCGGTACTGGCCGAGGCAAAGATGCTGGCCAGATCGGCGTCGAAGCCAGGAGCCGTGGTGGGCGCGGGAGAGGTGGCTGAGGCAGCGGGATGGGAGTGCTTGCGTTTCTTGTCCTTCTTGTCTTTCTTATCCGTCTTGTCCTTCTTGTGCTTGTGGTGGTGCTTGTCGTGGGTGTGTGTGGGCTCGGCGGGGGCCGGGTCGGCGGACTCGGCGGGGACTTGCGCTTGCCCATGGCGATGGAGGCGGTGGGGATGCAGCAGCCCAATCCACCCGCCCACCAACCCACCGACGGCCAAGCGAACAAAAAAACAAATTTTATTCCGCCCTGTTCCGCCGCGCCCCCGCACGGCGGGCGTGCCAGCAGGCGATTAGGTCAGCAGGCTGGCCACGGGCCTCGGGACATGGCCGGAGCAAGCAAGGCGTTGGGCCCCATCCGCTTCAGCGATCGTCGCAAGCATGGCGGAGATCAAGGGCGCTGGCCCCGACGGCCGTCCGGTGGTGTTCTTCGATGTGTCCATTGGCGACGCACCCGCCGGCCGCATCAAGATGGAGCTCTTCAGCGACGTGGTGCCCAAGTACGCTCTCCTCTCTGCGCGCTGCACGCGTGCTGACCCTCCCTCCTCTTCTCTCCCTCCGCCGCCAGGACCGCCGAGAACTTCCGCCAACTCTGCACGGGCGAGCATCGGTACGTCGCCCCCTGCCCCTCTTGCTGTGTGTGTGTGTGGCTGTGGGAGCGCGGTGGCTGACGAACGAATTGGCACGTGGTCCATTGGTCCCTTGCGCCCAGGGTCAACCACATCCCCATGGGCTACAAGGGCAGCACCTTCCACCGCGTCATCAAGGACTTTATGATCCAAGGCGGCGACTTTACCGAGGGCGATGGAAAAGGTTCCTTCTCCATCTACGGACCTACCTTTCCCGACGAAAACTTTACCGAGAAACATACCGGTCCTGGGTTGCTCAGTATGGTAGTGTTCCCCTTTGCCTGCTGCGTCTCTTCTCCTTCTGCGTCTCCTTCGTTCTTCGTCTCCGTCTCCTTCCATGCGTCCTGGTGCTTCACGTGCGCGCCCCCATGGAGCGAAGGCGAGGCGAGCGCAGGTGGTAGTGACGATGGTGGTTGTGGAGGGTCAAGGAGGACAAAACTAACGTTTTCCTTTTGTGTTTGGTTTTGTGTTGGCTGGTATGTTTTGCCATTTGCTCTTTACTCTTTACTCTTCGCTCTTTGCTCTTCACCGCATACTCTTGACGTGTGTCCACGTGGGCGGGACGGGCAGGCCAATTCCGGTCCCAACACCAACGGCAGCCAATTCTTCATCACCACTGCCCCAGCCGAATTTCTCAACAACAAACATGTGGTATTTGGCAAGGTGGTCGATGGCATGCTCACCGTTCGCCGGATCGAAAACATCACCACTGGCACAAACAACCGGCCCCGCCTCGAAGTCAAAATTACAGGTACGTCCTACGCCCCTCTAGTGCGCGAGTGCGCCAGGGGGTCACACCTAGCAGCGGAGTGGGAGCGAGGGGGTGAGGGGGACGCAGTCTGTGCCAGGCACGACAGGAAGACCGAGAAGGGGAAGAGGAAGGGAGAACTGACGCGAACCTGAACCTGTGCAGAGTGTGGGGAGATGTAAGAAGAGGTACAAGGCCGGATCCGACGGGTCCGCTTGGGGTGCGTGCACCTGCCCAGAGTCCGCGGTCGAGAAAACGATGCATACGAGTTGCATACGAGCAGCATACGAGTGGGGGTTAGGTCGGTCTGCCTGGTATCAGGATGAGCGGGAGAGTGGGAAGGAGGGTGGGAGGATGAGGAGGAAGATGATAGTGTGTTAGTGCACGTGTAGGTGAGCTAAGTATGGGTCCTGCGGCTGCTGGAGTCCCAGTCTGTGGCCACGGTGTCTGCGGCCCCCTCCGATATACTGTAGGAAGGGAAGGAGGTGGAGCCACTGCTTTGGGAAGAAACTACGACGAGATTCTGCTGCGATACAGAAAAAAGGGTCACGCCGAGGCACGAGCCATGCCGACTGAGAACCCCGATGCGACGCAGTGGGCCCGGCAGGAGAAAGAATGCATTCGTAGCAACGCGACGGCAATGGAAAACCGATGGAAAGGGAGCCGGCCGAGGAGGCCGAGGGGTAGATGGAAGCGAACAAGGAGACCCGTCGAATTGAGTGCCTCGCCCTCGGATGGCTGGTCTTGCAGTTGGATCCATCCGGTCGGATGGACAGAGACAGGCGTCTAATCCGAAAAGAGCAACTTCAAGTTCTCCTGCAAGTCGCCGCCCTGTTTGCCCAGGGCATTATTGACGAGAGCCTGTTTGCGCTGCTGGATGAGCATGATGCGCTGCTCAATCGAGTCCTGGATCAAGATCCGGTGTACGACAACGGGCCTTGTTTGACCAATCCGATGCACGCGGTCCACCGCCTGCTCCTCCGTCGACGCGTTCCACCAACAGTCCAATAACCACACATGATTCGCACGTGTCAAGTTGAGTCCTACCCCCGCCGCACGCGTAGATGCCAACATCACCTTTACACCGCTGTGCGAATCGTCAAACTGACGCACCGCCGCCGCCCGCGCAGCTTGCGACGTCGACCCGTCAATCCGCACCGTCGCAAACCCAGCACGACGCAACACCGTCTGCACAATATCGAGAAACGAAGTGAACTGCGAAAATACCACCGCTTTAAATTCGGGCTCCGTGATGCGCAGATGCTCCAGCGCACGAAAACGTGCCACCTTGGTGCTTTCCCGACTCTCCCCAGTGGGTGGCGTGCCCGCGGACGCGGCGCCCGGGTCGGAACCAGACGCGGAGGAGGCGGAGACCGAGGCCAATACTGACGCCGATGCTGATGCCGATGCTGAGGATGCTGATGCCGATGCTGATGCTGATGTCTCCTCCTTTGGTACGCGCACCAAATCGTCTATCCCAATCGGGCCTGCGCGACACATGGGACAGAGGGGCACATGGCCTTGTGCTTCCTCCGCTTGGATCCTCGACCAAACAGTCGTAGCACGCCGAGTGAAGGCACTTGGGCAAGTAGGCTTTCTCCTTTACTTCCTCCAGGCACAGCTGGCACTCCATGTCCATCTCGGTCTCCGTCTCTTTGTCCTTCCCCTTGTCCAGAGAAACCGCCACAGGTATCTCTCTTGGGGCGTCCGCACCCTCCGCACTGTTCGTTCCATCTGCAGTACCGTCCGCAGAACCCAACGCCCGCTCCGCCCGTTCGTCCCTCCCCTCTTGCTCGTCCGAATCACACGCGGCAGCAGGACGGGGACGCTGGGTACGCGTCAAGTCCTCCAGTGCGCGGCGGGCAAAATCAGGCTGGTCTTTATTGTCGTGACCAAAGCGGCGGACCAAATCGGCAATCAAAGCATTAGTTTTACGTTCGACTTGGGCATCGTCGTCGGACTCGCTCCATGCGTCATCGTGTACCGCATCGTCATCGTTGTAACAGGGTACGAGGGCCGGGTGACAAACAGCTTGCCGAAGACGCATCAGCACAGCAAAGATTAAACTCACTTTACGTCCCCAACCATGCTGGACCAAACGATCGTACCGTCGCTTAGCCTGCGCATAGACGTTGTCGTAAATTTCGCGCTCGACAGGCGACAGTGGTAGTTCCTGCACGTCGTACGTCTTGGGGCAGCGCAACAATCGGACGACCCTCCTCGTCCCGCATCCGTTTTTCCCGACGCAACAACGTCGAAGATAAAATGGCTGCGACAATGTCCAAAGCGGCAGGGTTCTTGGCCTGGAACGGCTGTGCCACCAACGCATGAAAGAAGGCCCAGTTGCCCCATGGCTCAACACGCAAAAACGCAAGCAGTTGGAACAAGTCTGTCAACCGATTCACAATTGGTGTCCCGGTCAAACACCACCGTCGTGTAGCTTGCAACGCCGCTGTCGCACGCGCCGTCTGCGTCGCACGGTTACGGATCACATGTGCCTCGTCCAGCACGACTCGGTGCCACGCCACACCAAAGAGAGGACAGGTGCGTTGGATTTGCTTGGCCAACAATGTTTTCCGCCCGTCGCTCGCACCCTCCATCTCGGCCAGGAGGGGCGTGAGCGCATGCCACTGCGAAGCCAAGGTGCCATAGGAAGTTATCACCACATCCACCTTGCCCGCTGCAGAAGCCCAGGAAAGGTATCGGTCTTCGAACCATAGTACAGCTGTACACGTAACGTATCTTTCTTGCTCGCTCGTGCCAACTCGTCTTGCCATTGTCCAATCAGCGACATGGGCGCCACAACCAGTGTCGCCCGACCGCGTGGGAACGTGCCCGCCTCACCACCTCAGCCAGCGGTCCAATCCCGTCCCACTCCTCCGCCGAACTCGAACTCAAAGGCGGATTGGTGTGCAGCAAGCTGGCTAGCATCACTGTCTTGCCCAGCCCCATCTCGTCCGCCAAAATGCCCCCGCGAGACCCCTTGCCCGCAGCAGGGAAGGTGACGCGCAAATCGCCGTGTAGGGACTAGGGATCGAGAGAGAAAGAGGGGAGGGAAGATCCGTGGTCAGCCATCCATACCCAGAATCCAAAACCCAGAACTTATATTGGGGAAATAACGTACTTGAAGTAAACTGTCGGGGCGCGACCTGTTCCTGTTTTGCGTCCCCGTCCGGCGGAGGGGGCAAGACGTACTCTTTCCAAAGCGGGTGAAGATGTTCGTTACCGAGCTGTTCCGACCGGGCGCAGGCGCGTTGGACGTAGCACTCTCCATTGCATCCATCCACCACAGCGTTGTTTCTGGTACGGCCGGAGTTGCAATGCAAAGCTCGCTGCCGGCTCCTTTTCCGGCAAAGGCGGCAGCCGGTCGCCCTGGGCAAATCGTTGGGACGGGTCGGGGAGGAACTCAGTAGCAGCGGAATGGAACAACTGACCAACCAAGTCGGCACTGACTTCGGTACCATCGGGCGCGGGCTCGTCGTTGTCCCCCTCGGAAGGCTGCAGGGGCTGCACGCCCTTGCCGATCGGCATCCACTGGGTATCCTTTTGTTGTGTTTTGGGACGCATGTTGAGCTGGTCAAAGAGCGAGAGGAACATGTTCTTGCGCTGTGCCAGCTCGTACTCCCGCTCCGACTCGAACCCGTCTAGCTGCTCGCGGCGGGTGGTACGCATGCCCGAAGGGTCGTCACCCGGACGGGAAAAAGTGTAGGTACCCGCATCGAGAAAGACGTGGCGCAAAAGGTACACGTCGAGCGACAACAACACGTCCGACCCCATCTCCAACCGCGAAGGACAGTCCACCACGTTACCCTGGAGGTGGACGAGGTGGTGGCGCATAAGCTTGGCCAACCAGGCCGCGTGCTGCTTCAACACACGACCCACCTCGAACCCTGTGGATTGGTAAAGCGGATGAGAATGTTACTGTCGCGTCTTGAGTGGGCGAGGGAGGTGGCCTTGTTGGGCGCGGAAAACGCAGCAGCCAAAGTGGTCTGTTTGCTCTTCTTGGCCCGGGGCGGGGCGGACGCGACCTTGGAAGCTGGTTGGTCCACCTGGTTCACCAGATCCACCCGGTCCCCAATCCGCAGCCACCCAGACCCACTCACCGTCGACCACGCCTGCACCACAAACGCGCCCATGTACACCCGCTCCCACGGCAGCGCCAGCAACGCCGTCTCGCCTCGGTGCGTGCGCACGTCGCGGGCTGGCCCAGCTGCAGGTCCGGTGCTGGTGCTGGTGCTGGTGGGGGCCGGGGCTGGGACTGCGGCTGCGGCGGTGGTCGGGTCGGACAAGTCCGAGTCACTGACCACGACGGCGGCCGCGGGCGAAGAGGCTGGTTGGCGCCCGGGCTGGATCGGCGGGCAAGCGGCGGGCGCGGGGGGAAGGCGGTGGTGTGGGTGCGTTTGCTGCGGCGCGGAGGAGGCGGAGGAGGCGAGGCGGCGGGAGGGTCGTGCTCAGCGACGGGAGGGACGTCCTCGGCGGGGGGAGCGTCGTGCTCGTCGTCGAGGTCGGGGAAGAAGAGGGGCGCGGCGGCAAAAAAGTCGTCGGCCATGGCGGTGGGAAAAGAATGCAAATGCAATGTGGTGGCTGTCGTGAGTAATTTGAGTAGCCTGCGTTCTGATGCTGACGCCGTCTGAATATTGATTGAGTGGCGGCCAGAGCACGCGTCGCAGCGCGTCGCGCACACGCCCAACCCTAGCGCCCAACCCTAGCCCACCAACAGCGCACCCGCACGGCGCCTGTGGCAGCCGGCGTGCGCTGCAGTGCGGGGCGCATGCAGCTGGCCATGCTTCGGGCGAGTAGGGTATATATGCCTCCCCTCTTCCGTCCCCTTCACCCTCCCCTTCTCCCCCCCCCTCCGCCATGGCCATCCCCACCACCAACACCACCGCCGAGACGCGCACCGCGTGTCTGCTCAGCCACGGCTACACCGCCCCCGCCGCCGCCGCCGTCGTCGACACGGCGCAGATGACGGACGTGCGCTGGGATGGGCGCTGCTGGGCGCCGTGGCCTGCGCTCGACCTGTACGTCTACCGCGCCTCGGAAGCACAGCTGCTGCCGCTCCATGCCTGGCGCCGCCTCGCCACCAACGCCGGCCATGCGCACATCAAGCTCGCGCCTTACTGGTGGGTCACCGACCCCGCCGTCGCCGCCAACGCCTCCCTCTTCCTCACCCTCGTCCCGCACCCGCACCAGCCATGGGACACCGCGACGCCCGCTGGACCCGTCTTTGTCGCTGCCTACACCCCGCCTTCCGCCGGGCCATCGCCCTCCCGCTGACGCTTACCCGCCCCCGCTCACGCCCACACCAGCGTCGTCAGTGTCTTCTCGGCCCATGGCCACCTCACCCGCAGGCAAGGCCGCGGCCATCGTCTGCCCCCTCGTGGCGCTCGTGGTGCTGGTATCCGTGCTGCTGCGCAAGACACACATCGCCACCACAACCGTACAGTGTCTTTTGCCCACCGCCTCGATTCCCGCATGTCCCGCGTCTCGCTCGATTGGACCCTTGGTGGCGACAGTTCCAACCGTTCCACGGGTGCGTACAGCGGGCACGGCGTCCCCTCGGGTATGCATGCTTCGTATGATCATTCTGCCCTCTACGTTCCTTCGTATGGCCCACGTTGGCCCGATCGAGCTAATATGGACATGGTCATGGACATGGGCATCGACCGTCGCGTTGCCCCCTCCTCCTCCTCCCCATGGGACCAGCTTGTACCTGAAGATCGGTTCCCTCACGAGCATGCCGTCGACGGCAGCAGGCCCAGCCCAGCTCTTATGCGCCGGCCACTGCCCTCTCGCCCTACTGCATCCGTCCTCCATCCACCCTGTTCCCCACACATGTCGTCCCGCCACCTCGCTCATCCTGCTTCTTCCCTTTCTCCCCCCACCACCTTGGGGTGTACTAGACCCGCGCGACCGTCAACCCCCAACCCTAGGGGCCGTGCGGGCCAAGATGTCCCACCCGGCGTGGGACCTCCCATGTTCCAATCTTCGTCCGGTGATCTAGCTCACCTCTCCTCGTTTCTCGATCACGACGGCACCATCTTGGCCGTGTCCGAAGAGTGTCATGAGTGCAAGGACGAATTCGAATTCGAGTGTGAAGGCGAGTGCGAGTCGGAGTCAGCGTCGGACGCTGTGCCCCCCACCTTCGTGCCCGTACGAGACCAAGGTATGGGACCACAATGATATTTTCCTTCGTCCCTCGAGCGGGCGGGGGGAGGAGCCGGTGGAGTACTTGGTTTCCCTTGCTGCATCGACGAGTGAGCAGGATTCGGAGGACGAAAAGCGTATGGCAGATATACATGGGTTGGTCCCTTCTTCCTTGCTTTCCGTTCCTTCTTCTTCTGTTGCCCTCCCAATGACTGTGACGATGGCGACGGGGAAACGGCGACGGCGACAAGGAAGGCTGCTGCGCCGCCACTGAAGGATGCTACGCACGGCCATCATGAAGTTGCGTCTTGGCCTTGGGAACGAGAGAGTCAACTGAGCCTTCGATCTTCTACCTCAGGACGACGCGGGATCGAGTACACCGCCACTATTGATTCCCATTCCAATTCGCAGACCAATTCCAATTCTAATTCCAATTCCGACTGCGGTTCTGATGGCGACTCGGATGGTCGTTCGGGGGGTGTCTCGGGTCGTTTCAAGTCGTCTGAAAACACGATCAAAGTATCGTCATCATTCACCTTGTCGTCGTACGTGGACTCGATGGTTCATCCCACTCATCCCACCGACCGGGAGGTAGCTCCACGCACAGGTACAAGAAACGAGGTAGCATTAGCATTAGCATTACCACTTCGGGTGGGGTAGGAGCGTCAGCGTCTCCTATTATTAATACTCTCCCCTTACGAGGACCTACGTTACTCGCCCGCACATTAGCCAGCAACAAGCCCGTGCGTACCACCAGCGCCAGCGCCAGCAACGCCAGCAACGCCAGCAACGTCATCACCGCTACCGCAGCTACCACCGCCATCGGCAACAACAAGTGCGACACCAAGTTCAACACCAACACCAACAACAACTTGACCTACCGCAACAACAACAGCAACAACAACGGCTACAGCAACAGCAACAGACACCTGGCCACCACAAATTGACCTACCGCCCACCCGTGTCGCTGTTGGAACCGTCGTCAGTGTACTCGCAAGCGACCCAGCTGACGCGCTCGACGGCGGGAAGTGGGCTGGCGGAAGAGGGGTGGTCGAGGAGCCCCCTGGGACGGTCCTATGCGGTGGCCGCGAGCGAGGATGCAGATGATGGAAGCGAGGCGGCGGAAGAGGATGGGGAGGAGGAGGGGGAGTTGGGGCGTGTAGGATGAAGTTGGGCTGTGTGTGTGTGGGTGTGGTGTGCGTTCGGTGGTGGTGTGGACCAGAGGGGCTGAATGGATGGATCTGTGCTGGTTGTTGCGGCTGCTCGTAGGCCATTGCAATTTCACTCGCCTCCGCACGGCGCCCACCCCAACCCTACGCGACGCGACACGCCAGCGACGCGACAGTCTCTCATCCCACCCTATTCTCCACCACCATCACCACCATCTCCTCGCCCACCCCCATATCCATCTCCCCCCACCACCACCATCCCCATCCCCATCTCTACCACCATCTCTACCACCATCCCCACCCCCACCCCCACCCATGGGCTGCTCCATCTGCCTCGGCAGCCTGGGCAGCGGGTCCGACAACCCGCCCACCGCGCTCCTCTGCGGGCACATTTCCACCACAAGTGCATCACCCAATGGTTTGTCTCGCTCGGGGACGTGCACAGTGCGCACTGTCCGCAGTGCAAGCACGCTGGTGCGCACGCCATCCGTCCTTCCCCTCTGACCCGGCCGACTTGGACACCCAACTGCGCAGCTTCCCTCTGCCCACCCCATCCCACTTGCCTCCCTTGCCTCCCTTGCCGATCTCGACCGCCTGCCCTCCCGCCCAGCTCCCCCGAGCGGGGAAACGTGCTGGTCGCGCGTCTCGCTCCTCCTGCCGCGCACGACGTCCCCCTCCCCCCGCTTCCCCTCGCTCGTCCTACCCGCCCCACCCCCTACCGATACCCACTCCGGCATAGACACCGACTCCGAATCGGACTTGGACTTGGACTTGGACGTGGATTCGGAATCGGAATCGGAATCCCAATCTCTGTCTGAAGATAACGCCGCCACCACGACAGGGAGGGACAAAGAGGGACAGCTCGCCCTGTGCGCGGTTGAGTCACGAGGTACCCCGTCCACACTACCCTCTTCCCATGCCCACCGTTCTTCCCGCTCGTCCCGTCTACCGCGCCTGCCTCGCCCAGAACGGTCGCCCCGCCCTCATGCGAAACAACGCCACCGTGCCGCCCAACGGGACCAAGCTATCGTTCGTGCCCGCTGGCCCGCCGAGGCGAGCGATACTCCTCCACCCCTCGTCCAGTTTCATCTGGCGTTGCAGGAGTATGTGGTGGCAGCACATGGGTTGCGCTTGTATGCCTTGCCTCATGCAGGAAGGAAAGTGTGTGCTTTCCTCCCGGTTTTGCTGCCGGATAATAAGCAAGCTGAAATGGCTCCGGTGACTGTACGTCCCCCCTTCTCCCCTCTGGCCCCTCTGTCCCCTCCTGCCTACCCTTCCCCCCTGCCTCTTCTTCCATTTCGTTCCCGTTTGCTCCCATTTGCTCCCTGTGCCATTCTGGCGCCCATGACGGCTCGGTAGGATGGGAGCAAGGTAGGACGAGGATGGTACGGCTGCATTCGGTGGATCTGTGGAACTGACTCTCCTCCCCTCCCCGCCTTTTGCTTTTCCTTTCCCTCTGCCTCCCTCTCTGCTGGGCATGGACACCAGGACGCCATGAACAGCCTTGCCAACGCGCTGCATGAGACGGAACGTGTGCGCGCCGAGCTACAACGTGTGCTACAACAAAGTCAAACGGGCACCCACCTGTTCCACCAAGCCGAAGCCGCTCTGGCCGCGGACCAAGCGGCATTGCAAGCTGAACGAGCTTCTGCGCCAAACGCGCCGCGACTTGCACCAGACCAAAAGGCGCATGAAGCGTGGGGGGTGCGGTTGCTAGCGGAAGCCAAGCAGCCGATGCTAAACTACAGCAGGGCAAGGACCAGTTGGCCAAGGAACGTCATTCGCTCGCGTTGGAATTAGAAACAACAGTCCGACTGCGTCGCGAAGCGCAACAGAATCTTCTTCGGGCGCAACGTGAGGCCGAGCAACGTGTTCATGCGGCTCAGGCGGCGCAACAAGACGCTGAACATGCTCGATCGATCGCACTGGAACAAAAGGCTGCTACGCACAATAAAATATACGCATGGCCACCGCTTTGGACCGCTTGACACGTAAATTGTCCCAGTGCGAAACTAAATTGGCTTCCAAGCAGACTGAAATCGATGCTCTCCAAGCTCAACTCGCACAGGTGGACCATCGTCGCTCCCAACCGTCACCCCAAACCCCTCGCTCACTCCCATTCGCTTTGGGTGCACGCGCGGGGTCGGGATCTGCATCCGTAAAGGCAAAGGGAAAGGGCGTGGCAGTGGGTGTGGCGTCGGCCCGATCAACCTCGGCACTGGGCAAGCGCGCTCGCGCTATGCTCGACCACGATACCACCTGGGACGCCAATGAGGACGAAGACGATTCGTTGTTCATCCGCCACGCAAACTTCAAGCCGGCCTTGGCGAAACCACAACCGCAACCGCAAGAGCAAGAGCAAAAGCCCAGCCCAACATACAATCCAAAGCACCATACCAAGCACAAGCATGCCGGTTCCCAAGCCCACGAGGAAGAGGAAGTGGAAGAAGAAGAAGACCGGGTACGATCTACTCTTGTCCAACTTGGCAGGCGATCGGGACGAGGGGAAGCAACACCCCGCTTCGTCAGGAGGCGTAGCGCGCCACCAACTGCCCGCAGCTTGGTTTGCGCGCGGCAACAAGTCCTCCTCTTCCTCGCTCACCTCCTCGGCCGCGCGGCGAACGGGTAAACTCCCCCCCGCATCTGCATCTGCATCTGCATCTGCATCTGCATCTGCATCTGCACGTCCTACCCCCTCTACGCGTTCGATCCCCTCTACGCGTTCTACGCTCTCATCAGCCGCCGCTCAACCACCACCACAACCGAAACTACCATCCCAACTGCAACCACAACCACAACTACAACCAAACCCACGTCGCCTGCCCCTCACGCGCACGCTCCGGTCCAACAGATGACGTGACGCGCTTGATGCAACAGGCCGTCAAGGGCAACGCGACTGGGTCCCGACACAAGGTGCCGTGCGAGCCACGTGGCGCGTAACGTGTCCAGGTGAGATGCGAATTGGGAGATGCGAAATGGGAGATGGGAGATGGGGATGTCGTGTGGCGTTACAGAGGTAGGTAAATGAAGATGTTGGAGCAGCCGAGGAGTTCCGGCCATCCGCCGGGCAGGACTTGCTTTGTCTGTCGCCCCCCGTCCCCGCAGTTAGCCTCCGATCTTCCCCCTCCCCAGACCGCAGGCAAGTGCAGCAACCAACGCGGCCCTCCTGCCCCCCCCCCCCACCGCACCCCGGAACAAGGTAAGGCCCAAAGCCTGACAGATTCACTGGGTCAACGCAACCTTAGCCGACCCGCGCAGGCTCGGCTATGCACCTACCTGGTTATGGGTCCAGTTCCATTCTATCTGCCTCTGGGCGCTCCTGCCTCACAGTGTCACAAACGCAGGTCACATATGGGACGCTCTCATGCTGTCGGTAGAAAGAATACAGAACATGGGCGCCAGCCAGGCCAGCGTACCCCCATCCTTTTTTGCTAGCCACACCCCTTCGCCATGGCGGGGTACGACCCGGCATAGAAAGGAGCTAGGAAAGAAAGACAAGATGCCATGCAGGCTGCCCCAAGCAGAAAGAGGACGAGTGGGCGGCAGGAAGGAAGGGGCGAAAGGGCCGGAACGGACGGGAAGAAAAGGGAAAGGGAAAGGGAAATGAAGCGAGAGGAGAGAGAAAGAGGAAGAGGATTGGTAACACCCTGGGATCCGTCTTAACGCCGCGTCGTGGCACGCTGGTACGAGCCCACATGGTCCAATTCGGATTCGAGTTGCTTGATGGCCGAGTGGGCACTTTCGAGGTCCTTGTTGAGTCGGTCGCGTTCGGCAATCAAGTGCTGTTCCCATTGGCGGAACCGAGCTTCTTCGTGTTTGACCTGTTCGGTAAACCGTTTGCGCAACAGTTCTTCCTCTTCCTTGAACTTGGGGTTCTCCAACTTGCGCACCTTGGGCTCCCCAAACTTGCGCGTCTCCATCTGCGTGGTACGGTAGTTCTCGTAATGCGTTTCTTCCGTCGTGGAGATCAGGTCTAGCATGTGGGTCCGAATGAGCAGCGAACGCAGTTTCTTAAAGTCACAGTGCGCTTCGTTCTCCACCTCACTCACGCCCCACGGGTAGGCACGGCCCTTGACCACCCGCCCATCGGGCGTTTGCACTTCGTCCGTCGATCCAATCACGGCAAACGGCATAGCGGCCAACAGGGTCCGCGCCAGCTCCGCACTTGCCGCATCGTCCTCCTCCACAGGCGGAGTGTAAATGCGGATACCATGGTGGGCAATGACAGCGCGGATGCGTGCCTTGAAAGTGGCCAGGTCGGTCTGGGTAAGCGTGTCGGCCTTGGCAATGACAGGGATCAAGTTAACGCGCGTGCCGAGACGTTTCATCACTTCAATGTCCAACGGTTTCAGCGTGTGGCCCGTGGGACGGATAAAGTACAGACACGCATGAACACGCATGTCGGTCTTGTGTCCACGCTCGGGCTGCTGCTCCTGCCGCATGTACAGCTCATGCTGGTCATCAATAAACTCAATAATCGGCGTCCACGAGTCGCGGTTGTTGACATAGTCCCCAAACCCGGGTGTGTCAACAACAGTAAGCTTGACTTTGAACTGCTTCTCCTCCAACTCGGCCTTGATAATGTCAATCTCCACGTTCCGGTCCATCTGGCGCAGATGGCGCTTGCTGTAGTTGGCCCCCGGCAAGCTCGGTACTGAACAACGTGTTGATCAACGTCGTCTTGCCCAGCCCGCTCTCGCCGGAACACATCAGCGTAAAGTGTCCGCCCTCTTTGGCGACAATCTTGTGCCGCTGGTTGGGCAAGGTTGGCAATCCCAATGCTGGCGGGCGTGGACGTGGCCATGGTGGGGGCAGGGATGGTGGGGGAGGTGGAGGGGAAGGTGGAGGTGAAACTGGAGCGGGTGGAGCGATGGCGATCACAGCTGCCCTCGCCCGCCTGTCCGCCTCGCCGCACACGGCCAGTGTCCGCCCCGCCGCGCGCGCCAGCACCGCGCCAGTATCCGCGTGTCGCGCGCTGTGGCGCCCAACCCTAACCCCCCGAGCACCAGAGACAGCGGCGGAATTCACCCGGCGGGCGGAAAGCCCTGGGGCGCAGTCACGTGCCTGTGGGATGGGAGTATCCATCCATCCATCATCCATCCATCCATCCTTCCTTCCAACCACATCTTCCCCATCCTGGCCGCCATCGACAGCGCCAAGGTGGCGATGATCGCTGACGATGTTCGATCCATCGAGGGTTGTTCGACCCGTCGAGGAGCCATCCATCCACGTATCATGCACGCATGCATCATCGATTGCCGTCCACCGGCGAAAAACACCCAGGCTCGCTTGAAGCTGAGCTCAGCCGGACGAGGAAGCCTTCGGCCTCAGCGCCGCTGGCGGGGTTTGGAAGAGGATGCGGCAGTTGGTTCTGCGTTTGTTCTGCTGAGCCGCTGAGGTCCTGATAATCGATAAAACGCCGATTAATGGCGATAATGCCGATAACGGAATGGCCCTGGCGTTCCATCAGCGCTCAGCGCAGCATCTCAGCCAGGACCCTGACGGCGGTCTATCCAGTGCAGGTACGCAGTGGCTCTGAGCGAGCACACCAGTCCAGAGCGAGGAGCAGTGATAGGCGAGCAAGAAGGATAGTCGATAGGATCGAGAAGAACGAATGGCCTGCGCTCGACGCTTGGTTAGGGCTGTCGGGCAGTGGCGTGCAGGCAACCAATGCAACGATGCACTTGTCATGGATGTGGCATGTTAGTAGGGATATGGGATGTGGGATGCATGACGGACCAGTGACCATGTGACGAGTGACTAGCACTATCGTTGACTTTGTGACTCTGGTTGACCAAAAAGCGACATGCTGTGGTTTGCTGTTGTGGGGCAAAAAGCCGCAACGGATAGTTGCCGGTTACCAGCTGCCGGCCGTTACCGGACCCAAGATGGAAGGATGCCGATGATTGATCCTTGACGATGATGTCTTTGATGATTCATCGACCAGTAACATCCTCGACGAGACCTTCGATGCCTGGGCCTGTTAGGCCTCAGCCTGATGATCCATGAGGTCGGCCTGAGGCACGACGGGCCTGGTGGATATCGTGCATTCGCATAGGAAAAATGGCTGCAATGCCGCTAAAACCCACATGGCACTAGGCTAGCTTAAGAAGCTTGAAGCTGGCCGCTTGGAGCCCATTTGAAAGGGGGAGAAGATAGTGCCCAACAAGTGTGCGTGTACCTTTTTTACACGTCACGTAACCACGTTCGTTGAACGACAGCAAACGTGCAATATATACACACAAGTGCACAACTAAACGAGTAAAAGGTGTGCTAGTAGGCTATCTATTAGGTACAGAGACTACTAATAGGTACATCAGTCCCCCGATCCCTGTGGATCACACAGATACTTTCAGGTTCTCAGGTCCTTGGGACACTCAACACTCAACACTCTCACCAAAACACATTACATCAGGAGGCAGTATGAGGATCCTAGTTTCCCCAATTCCTCTGAGTAGTCCAGGTTTTTGTGACCCAAATGGCTTATTAGCGCTTAATAGCTTTCCTTACCCATTGCTGTACTACCTGTGTTACATGAGGGCATGATGCAAGAGGTACCCACATGGAATTCTACAGAGGTTGGCTCCGGCAGTTGCCGAGACATGGATGCGACGCTCCACGGAGCTTAGTCCTATACTCAGCATACTCTCCTCAAGCTTCAAGTAAAAGTACTCACGACGGCACTCAGTACTCAGTGACCTCCTGAATCGATCATCCGAACTCAGACCTCTCAACAGGTGTTCTCGTTCGTATTATCCCCACTCTTACTCCAAGCTTCAGCTTGAAGCCTGATTAGCTGACTCCTGCTGAGTCTCCAAACTTCTATCTTGGGTCTCGTCTACCCTCAGTTACTAGTTATACCCCATCATCGTGTCACCGCGTCACACCGCGCCCCCCACCCCATCCACATGTGCCTCTTGCTTGTCTTGTCATCAAGCGATGACGATGACTCCGTTTTTGGTGTGATCGGTTTATCTATTTGGCGCGTGGAGCTTCTGTTTTCGTCCAGGTACACGTATCAACGTATCAATCCTGCCTTAGCGCCTTAGCCCACACATCTGAAAAACGTGTTGTGTCTTCCAGCGCAGGGCGCAGAACGCTGAGCGCTGAGCCCCCGATGCGCTGAGCTAAACGCGTGGAGCTTTGGAAGTGCTGAGAACCGGCCACCGGGTTGGTGCCAATACAAAAAGCGCCGCATGCATCCTGTGCAGCCGCAAATGGACATATACATGTGGTCCTTATCTTCAGGGGCATCCTAGATCAAACATCAAGCATCAAGCATCAAGCTCTAGGCCCCACCAGGCCCCAGGGGAGACCGGGGCAACAGGCGCACCACTGAGGAACGTGGAACCTCACGTTGCGCGGTTCTATTCAGCCTGTTTTGGCTTCTTTTGTTCCTTTTTTTTTATCAATCCTCAACCTGCTTGCTACATACACACTCTTCCTGGGGCGTTGGGGCCGGTGGGCGAGGTTTTTGTAGGACGCTCGATGACGGGTGCCCAGTGCTCGCGCTCATTATAGTCAGTCCTTCGCGTTCGTGCGGCTGTGTAAGAAAGAGAAAATGCAACTGCATGGCATGATACATGAAATGCGACTGCAGGGGAAGCTGAGGAGGCCGATGCGTCGATGACGAGCTCGAGGGTCCAGCACCACGACCTCCGCTGTGTTCCTACTGCCAAAAGGTACCTGATACTATAAATTAACCCTTCATCGACGCGAGGCTGAGCTTGCGCTACAGGGGCATTGTGGCGAAATAAAAAACGCGAGTCTCTCGCGGGCGAGTTCTCCTGTGCAAAGTCAAATAGTCAATGTCGGCCTACAAGCAACGAAGAATGTGTTTTGCGCTGTTTGCAGTGACTAGTGACTAGTGACTAGTGACGCGAATCGGTAAAGTTAAGGCGCCTGGCTCACAGCCTCAGCGCTCAGCTCGAGCCCTGATGAGGATGATGTACGTTTAGGTACTTACTGGGTTGCGTTCCACGCGAGGCTGAGCGTGAGCAGATTGTGCAACATGTTAGTCAGCACTCAGCGTACGATGGGCGAGGGGCGAGAGGGGAGAGTGAGACCCGTGAGACCTGAGATCTGAGAAGGCTGAGAGCTGGGCTCACCTGTTCACTAGTCACTCACATTACTAATTTGACGGGGAAAGTGGCTTGTCTCTGACTCGAGCCGATCACCCGTCACTTGCGACACATCACGGGATCAGTGATGGATGCGCGATGAGGTTCCTAATTGGCCGAGCACTCCACTTTGGCGCGGCTCCACCAGACGGGCGCCGTGCTGCGTCCGTGCTGCGCCCGGCGGCCAGGTGGAAGCCGGCCGGCGAGCACCCGCCCTGAGGTCTGAGGGGGTCAGCCTGAGGCCTGCCTGACCCGCCAGCGCGCCACTGTTCGCGTGGCTGGCCTGCCTTGTCCGCCCCGGGCGAAAGCCGCCACATTGCGCCGAGCGGGCAGGGCGGCAGTGTGTGTGCGTGCTGCGCTCGCTCGGACGCCAAAGCACATGGTGCAGCCTGCACACTGATGGGGTGCTCTTGCGCGAGCCCGGGACAAGCGCGTTTGGGAGCCGCAGGACACTTGCGCTGTGCCCTCATACAGGTGCCCGATTCAACGAGTCAGCCCTCCCGGCCTCAGCGCCAGCGCTCAGCCGCTCAGCATTGTATTCACATGGTCGCACTGTCAATGTCACACATGTCACAGGCGATGCTCGTTACGCGTTCCGCGGCACTAGTCACTGACCACCGGCCTCCAGGGGGCGCCTGCCCGCCGTCGGCGCCTGCGTCGGTGTGGATGGATGCGTGATGTCTGGTCCCTGGCGCGTGGTCCGACGGGCTACTGAGGCCTCCCTGAGGTTTACTAGCCCTGCTATGGCTGCATCTGCGCCGACGGAGTACTGGCAGGTGCCTGTGCCGCAAGAGAGAGGACCACTGCTGCGGCGTCCTTCCCGGCAAGAAGAATGGGCGCTGGGCGTTGCCAAGATACGAGGACACAGGCTCTCCGCCCGACAAACCCCCTGCCCAGACAAAGTTCGATTTGGTTTGAGCCCGACGGTCCTATATAATCGTCCGAAGACAAGATACGTTCGGGCGGGCCACCTTCCTCCTTCCTTCTTTCCACCCACACCCACACCCACCCACTCTCCCCCCTCCTTCTCCCACTCCCCATGTTTGGTGGCAACCTCGCCGGCCTGGCGTTGCAGGAGCCCGCTCCTGGGCGCGACGACCTGATCCACTCCCTCGCCGAGACAGATCTGAAAGACATGGAAAACACGCCGTCGTACGACATTGGGTCGACCGACATGACTTACCCCGCTGACAACTCGGTCTCGCTCGAAGAGTACATTTACTGGGCCAAGGTCCAGCGGGAGGAGGAACGGCAAGAAGAGCTCAAGGGCCACTTGCCCGAGGGCTTCAACATCCTCTCCATGTTCCAGGGCCTGTACCGTAAAGGGCCTTGGGCCAAGCGTAAGCCCGCCCGCGCCGACGCCGCACTGGTCGAATCCCCACTTGCTTCCATTGACGAAAAGGGCCTCGATGCCAAGCCCGAAACACTTACCACCGACCTGTCGACCCCTCAATTTGAGGGCATCACCGATCCCAAGACACTCGAATCGCTCACCACCGCACGTACCATGCGCATCGCCGGTGCCACCAGTGTCTTTTTCCTCATCACCACCGACATTCTCGGACCTAGTTCGGCCCCGTATGGCATGAGCCAAAATGGCTGGGCACAAGGTACGTCTTCTTCCCATTTCTCTTCTCTTCTCATCTCATCCCGGGGTGCTGTGGGAGTTAGGAAAAAAACGGAAGTCCCCAATCTGACCTTTTGTTGTGACCTTCTTGACCAGGCAACATTCTGTTTTTCGTGTTTGGCGCTTGTGCATCAGCGGCAGCCGTGGCACTTCAATGGCTCTTCCTCAACCTCGACTCGTCCCGGTTCCCCATCAAGACGTACGGTGACATTGGTCAACGGTTGATGGGACCATGGATGCGCCACTTGATCTCGGTGCTCCAGTTTCTTCAGCTGATTGTCAACTGCGGTCTGTTGGTCTTGAGCAACGGACAAGCGTTGGACCAGATCATCATGCAGTACTCTCCGCACCATAAACTTTGTTTTGCTGTGGCCGTGCTCATCTTTGCCCTGATTGGTATGGTGCTTGCTCAGAGTACGTCATCCCCCTCTTTATCCATACCATAGCTCCGTATGCACAGTCTGACCATTCTTGCCCAGTTCGCTCTCTGCGTGGTCTGTCGACCCTGAGTAACTTCTCTACCATCCTCAACTGGATCATTGTCCTTGTTAGGTACGTCTTTTTCGTGCTGCCGTGTTTGCATATTGAACAGCACTGTTCTCTATTGGCACTGCTTTACTTATATGGCGAGGACTATAACTAACCATACGTTGATGCAACCACAGTATGATTGTGATCAAAGTCGAAGGCTTTTCGGCCAGTACGGTAGCAGCCCAAATGGGCATCCCGGTGGCCCAAGTCTACGCCAACCCGCCCACTCAAACGGCTTGGCCGCACTTGGACATTTCAGACCAAATCCAAGGTGTTAACCTCCTCGTGTTTGCCTATGGTGGTGCAATGATCTTCCCCGAGATCATGTCGGAAATGAAGCAGCCAAAGTCGTTCTGGAAGGGCTGCTGCATGGCCCAGCTGGTGATTTACTGCGTATATGTCATGTACGCTTGTGTCATCTACAGTGGAGGTACGTCGTTGGGGCATCGTTCAATCTTCCCACTCGCGCACATTTGGTATACTGACTGCGACCGCCTTCTCTTTGTGTGTTTATCATACTACAGCCGGCCAATATTCATTGCCGATGGATACCAGATCATGGCCCCAGGCGCGACCTTAACTGCATGCAACCTCATGAGCATCATCTGCCATCATCGCTGCTGCCATCTATGGCAATGTCGGTATCCGGGTCAGCTACCGCAGCATGGTTGAAGACATTGCTCATGGACCCTCGATGTTCACCAAGCGCGGCGCGGTGGTGTGGTGTATTTGGTCCGTCGTGTTTTGGGCCTTGGCGTTTGTTATTGGCGCTGCCATTCCTCAGATCAACTCCCTCTCGGGGTTGATTTCGGCCATTGCGATTGTTAACTTTTCGTATGTATTCTTTGTCTCTTCCTGCATTGGTTATTGCTGGGCGCTGTGTTTTGGATGGGTCCCCGAGACTTTTGGGGCACGACGGACGACTAACATTAACCCTCGATTGTGACTGCAGGTACACACTGCCTTTCATCTTCCTCTGGACCTGGCTCGTCCACGCCGACGCACTCAAAGCTGATGGTGAATGGGCACCGGGCATGGGCTCAACGCGAGTGGACAAGTGGACCAGTGGAGCCGATTGCGCCGGGGCTTGTTTGGTGGTGGGATGTACAACCTGCCCCGTGGTGTTCGCATGCCCGCTTGGATCATCAAGAACTTTGTTTTGCTCATGGGCTTGGGCGGGTTGACCATGAGTGGCCTGGGTCTCTACGCCGCGGCCATGTCCATCAAGAGTGCGTTCGAATCCAGTGGCGCCATCGCGTCCTCGTTCAGTTGCAACCCCCCCGTGTAACAACCACACCCACAAAGAAAAAAGAAGAAAACGAAACACCCTCCTCCCCGCCAAAAGCTAAAGCCAAAGCAAAACCCCTCCGTACTATACCGCGCGCGATGCGAAGAATGCTGGGGTACTGCAGCCTGCAATGGCTGTCTCGTCATGCTATTTATCGTGCTCGGTTGCTTGGCTTGCCTTGTTGATGAATTGATGAATCCGAAAACGTTGCTTAGCTGCTTCACCTACTGAAGTTGGTCGACAGGGCGGAAGAGTGTGAGAAAAGCCTGCAAGGCCGATTGTGAGATTCAATTGATGAATATTGAGAACATTGGCATTGAAGGTCCGTAATGACCTCAGCACATAAAGCGGGTATGGAGCGAACGGAATGATTCTCCTGGGGGATGGCGTCCTGGATTGTCATGGCAAGGCCGGACAACACCAAAAAAAATCGTAAAACTAAGTATTAAATTATCTCATCCATTCCATCGGGAGTAGTGACGCAGCGGTTAGCGTGTGAGATTGCAACTCTCTCTGATTGAGCAGTTTTATCTTGAAGTCGTTGGTTCAAGTCCGACCTACTCCTGAGTTTTTTTCCTTTTTTTCTTCACGCGGAATGATCCACAATGCGAAGAGCTAGGTCGAATCATCGTCAAAGCGTCCACCGATATTCCTTTAATATCCACCGTGACCATGTTCCTTTGTCGTTGAAGGGAAAGGCTAGTAGTAGTAGCAGTACTCGGCGGGGGCAGACTTAGCAGTGATGATAGTGATGTGTCGGAGCTGTCCAATATCGCAGTCCCAACGGTCTCTTCCGCCGCTCCGCTGATCACGCGGAAGGCTACGGCAAAAAAAGGAAGGAACTGGTGGAAGGAAGGTTATATGCGGTCTGGCCGTTTGTTATTAGTTCATCAACTTGGGGGAGCGAGCAAGGCACAGGGCAGAAGTTGTGGGGAAGCAATCAGGGGGAGGCATCCCGGAGGCGCGAACAAGGAGGGTGGAACAGCGGCGAAACGGGGCCGCCGCGCACACAACTATATACTGTGTATGATGCCTTTTGGGGGCACAGTATTTAATCTTCCTCGTCGAGCCGTAGTATACGACTCTGAGCAGTGGAAGGAAAGCATACAACGTGAGAGTATAGTCGGATCAATGGAAGCGTGCACACCAACCATCATCAACCTATACTACTAATATCTCTTCTCATATCCACATTTCGTGAGCTGTATATGGCACAGCGAGAGGTAGATCATTCGATGGTCGACCCAGATGGAGAGCAAAGCACAGGCCACCAAAACTAATACTGGAACGTAGTCGTTACCTTGTATCCTCCTCTCCTCCAGCGACGAACAGTCGGTGTGAAGAGAGGGTCAAGGGGGGCGTGAGGTGGCGTAAGGAACCGGATTAATAAGGATATCAACCAAAGGGGGGGGGGGAGTATACACGGAAAAAGGCGCAGCAGTTGGCGTAATAAACAGTGATACCGTGGCGAAAAACTGAGGGAAGAAGCAAGGGGAGAGATGTGCTCATCTCTTCAAGCCTCCTCATCTGCAACAATTTTCTTCGGGCCTCTCACCAGGAACGAATTCGCCCAGCTGTTCAATACCAACGTCCTCGCTTTGAATCACCCGTCCGCCCGGAGGGATCGAATCTTTCCATGACAGATCTTGGTGCAGGACAACGGGATGGCCATGGCGGTCATATTTGCGTGGGGTGCGACGCTCTACACGCACCACGTCGTAGGGGTTGATCTTGGACGACTGAGCAAAGATCGCGTCCATCTCTTCCAGGCTTCGGCCCATGGTCTCTGGGAAAATGAAATAGGTGCAGACCAAGATGAAAAGATTGAGCACACAAAAGACGGTGTATGTCTGGTTAGACCGACGACCAGGGTGATGAGAGAAAGTTTGTCAGACGTGCACAAGGTCATCAATCGGGGAGGGGGCAATTATACTGACGTTGTACTTGATTTGCACGAAACTGATGGGGGTTACCTGCATAGAGGAGTTAGTCCTGTGCTGAGAGATACATTGGCAATGCGACCCACCATAACCACTGCATGTACACGTTTATTTATGTCAGCGCATTTGCCCTCTTGGAAAAACCGGGCGACAGAAGAGATAAGAAGACGTACCGAGGAAATTCCAAATCCAATTGGAAGCGGTTGAGATCCTGACAACGGGAAAGCGGCATCGTCAGCAATACGTCCACTGACACACATGTGTCGGTTATTCATAGGAAAATGTGCCCACCCATTTGCGGCCGCCCGCACCACAAGCGGCGTCATTTCTGCGGGCGTGAGCCACGTCATGCCAAGCCATCCAATGGCAAAGAAAGTGTTAAACAAAAAGAGGCAGATTGTGGCGATCACAGAAGCGGCTGTATTGGTACCGCCAACGACATCATTCTTCTTAAGACGAGGGTGGGTCACGCTCGGCGCATTGGTAACCGCAAGGACAAGCATCGTGAGACATTGACCTGCTGCCCCAAATAGCATCAGAGGACGCCTACCAACGTGTTCGACAAGGTAATAAGCGATCCAAGAGGCAGCAAAGTATTCGGTTCCGTTGGCTGCAGCTAGGACACGGCTCATTAGTGGGCCAAATCCAAGGTTGTTTTGGAAGATGGTTCCAGCGTAGTACGTGATGAGGTTGATCCCGGAAATCTGCACGAGAAATCAGAGTCAACAGTTCTGATGTGGAGAGACCAAACAATATCTCTTGTGATTCACGCTCTCCAATAAGACTCCACGGTGCCCCAGAAGAAGTTCGGGAGGCTTATGATAATAATCTTCCCCACGGTGAGTGCTGAAGGAAAGAATAGAAGAGTGACTGTATATATGCAAGAAGAGAGGAGCACTCACCTATTGGAAACATTGGCTAATGAACCCAAGGATGACGCGGTGTAGGTTCCGCGTTGGTCCGTTTGAGTAGATCTCACGCCAGGTCAACGACTTGGCGGCCCCCACCGACTCCCGCATCTCCTCAATGGCCATTGTGATCTCCGGGTGATCTGGTGGAAGTTCGTTGAGAGATGAGAGCACTTTGCGCGCCTCTTCCTCTTGGTTCTTGAGCATCAGGAAACGTGGGCTTTCACAAAGCGACATGGTGAGAAACAGCGTCGGAAGCGCCAGCAGAATTGCAAGGCGATGGGAACACGCCACGCCGCATCAACGGGGGGCTGTTTGGGTGCTTTCGCTCCACCCAGTAAAAGGCGAAGTCGATCCAATAGCCTAGAATAGAATACAAAGAGAAAACACAGCAAAAGAAGGTGAGCGCTCTTCGCATGAGGTTCAAGCAGTTGGCAGTGAGCGAAGGGAACGTACTGAGCATGATCCCACCGGTAATCAGTGCACCTTCAATCATGATTAGTTGGCCACGCAAATGAGAGGAGAGCACTCCGACTGGTACATTGGGATGGTGGCTGTCTTCATTCCATTGCCGATACCTGTCACAACACGCGCGATAATCAACTGGCTCAATTTGAACGAAGTGCACTGGAGGATGGCGCCTATGATCATGATCGCCACGCCCCAGGTGATGACCTTGCGACGGCCAATGCGGTCTCCGATCACGAGACAGGCCAGCGCTCCAACGAAACAGCCGATTTCATACAGCCCAGTGGTAACTGTTTTGTTTCCAAACAATCCAATCAGCGGCGAGATGGAGGATGGAGAGAACGAGGAGGAAAGACGTACGGCCCTGCATCACTGCATAGTGCAGCTCCTTGTGCTCGGTCGTGTTAATTGAGTCGAAACGGTGGCGGAAGGAGGGAAGGGTAAAAAGGGAACCCATCACGCCTTGGTCGTAGCCGAACATGAGGAAGCCAGCCCCGGCTGCAAGGCCAATGGCGCCAGACAGACGGTGGCCCGACAGCCCTAGGTATTTGGGCGGAACAAAGGCGACTTCACGTTCGATGTCATCAACCTGGGACGAGTCCTCCTTCTGGCTGAACAATCGTGACGGATGGGTAATGTTCGGGGCCTTCATGGTATGGGCTCAGGGGTCGTAAGCAAGTGAATGATCAACCGCTTCAAGGAGGGGAGAAGGTGTGGGTTGTGTGGAGGCGGGTGAGGTGTGGGGACGAGGGGGGGAGGGGTGGGAAAAGTAGATGTCACGGCCATTGTTGCTTATATTATGGAAAAGGTATTTTAGTAGCACATTGACACTGCTGTGCCCTCCAGTGACTTGTGCAGTGGTTTATCCAGGAACCAATTTCAGCGGAAAGCGGAAGCTCCACTAGGCAGTAGTGCCCCATCCCCGAATCGGACCAACTGGCCTGACCGGCGGATGAGCCTTGCATTCTATCCAGCGGTGTGTCTCTGGCAACCAATAACCTCATTGGGCACATCCTTGGCCTCGGTTGTCGTTCCTCTTCATTTTGTGGGGTGTGACAGCTCTATGTAGATCACCCAGGATAGTATCGCTGTTGCAGCTCCTCGCACCGGCATAGATATAAGATTGATCGTTCCTCTATACGCAGTAGGGTCTCGTTTTGTTTAATTGCACCCCAGCTGTACCTGGCCGCTCCACATCGTCCCTGGATGCCAAGACTCGGCCCTTTTTCTCCTTGGCCCCGATGCTCGCGCCCCACAGTCTGTGCTGATGCATGATGATTGACGCTGTGCCGCAACGCTGATCTCAGGACTCACAGGACTCACTATAGCCACAGCTATTAATACTACAGCTGCACCCACTGTGGGACCCAATTAAAACCAACGGCGGGGTTGCATGACCAACTAGCTTCAAGCTTCACACTTCAATTGAAAAGAACTTGCCTAAACTTCAAGCTCAAATGCACGTGTTCTGTCTGGACCCCATGGATGGGACCACAGCCTCGACAACCTTCCGACAAAGTGAGCTGCTCACGGGCGCAATTAAGCACCATGGAGAGAAAAGCAAGGAACGCAACCCCACAGACACACTCCACCGATCGCCTTACTCGCACGACGGTGTGTCGGCTCTCTCGCATTATGTGCCAGAGCGTGTGGGACAAGCACGATTCCCACAACTTTGTATCTGTGGCAGCAACCCGTCCCAACGAGGGTTTGGACATCGTGCTAAGGCACAACAAATAATGGGCCCTCGATCGCTTCCATCACTAGAACTCAGGGAAGCAGGCCGCATCACTGAGAAGGCCTTATTGCCACAGGCATACCAAGTGTTCGGGTTCCCGGCGCGATCCTTCTCTTAATCTTTGACGGAAGCTAGCTGACGATGTCGTGTTAGTAATAGTATGTGCCGCGGGGATAAGTTCGATGTAATGGCGCGCTTCGAACGCACATAAACAAAATTGAACCCCACCCTCTCACCTATATGACCCGAAGGCCCACAGCGATGCAACTATAGTCATAGCCTTTTACATTCGTCCCTAAGTAGTACCTGCACCGCGTGCTGGACCAAGGGGATAGCCCCCCTTCTAACTTTGTTCGAGCAATTTCTGTCCCCAAACTCCATGAAGAGAGAGAGAGGCTGGGTTGGACGCCAAATCGCATTGGCCACCATAGGCACTAGAAACCACGTCATTCATATGGTAAAACGCCATTGCATAGCCGCCACTGCAATCAATTATAATCCAGGGGACTCTCTGCCTCGAAAGCGTACTATGCCTAGGAGCGTCGGCTCGTGCCCCGGCCACATTGCTCCTGGACTCTCCTTCAACCTTATTTTCAACGCTTTAAAGTGGGGTACACCGCTGATGCGGTTTCTCCTCCACAGCTCCGCAAAGTCGAACGATTGCCTATTCTGACGGTACTCTCTGAAAGGAATTATGGACCACACAGGTAAACCGCGAGGAGCGGACTAAGGGTAACTTGTTACTGAGCATCAACGTATAGTCCCCGCAGCGCGATCCCGCTACAGCCGCCGGTGCCCCACACACCATGCGCGTATATGCCGCAATTCACACAGACTCGTTGGCCTCTCGAAGCGTGTCAGGCCGATGTCCTAATGCAAGAGCCGCTGAATTGTGAGATTAACGTGACGAATGTCACGGCGAAGACGGGAAAAAAACAGGCGGACATTGAAGTCCAGGGGAGCCAAGAGCACCCTTCGCCTTTCTAACCCCGACCCCAGGTTGGTCATTGGATCAGATCGGATCAGGTCCCTGTTTGCGGTGGAGAGCGCCATCGCCAATGCGATCACCACTGTACGTATCCGTGCGACAATAGTCTCCTCTTGCCTAAGCGAGTCGGTAGCCACAAAGGGGCCAATCAATTGTCAGTACCCTCCTTTGCCAGAATAGTCGCCTCGTGCCCGTTTTCCTTGCCTTTATAAGGTGCCCGCGCGGCAACCCTTCCCCCTGGTCTCCCTGTTCCCCTTGTTTCCCTTATTAAACTGTCTGTAAGCAGTAGCTCCCACAAGCCATTGCCGTCTTCCTCTCCCGTCCTCGTCGATTGATCAGCCCAGGCAACTCTTCCTTATCTTATTAGTTGCTCATCCGCTCCTCGACCTCGTCCTCCAGTTCCCAGTTTCTCAGCCCAGTAAGTCGCGTGTGCCCGCCTCGAGTCTTCACATTGAAAATCAAGCCCACCCGGTGCGCGGTCCCCCTTCCAGCGACGCCGCCTCCAGTTTCAACGGGCAGTGTTTATTCCCCGCTGACACTTCCCGTCCCTGAGCCCCGACCGCTCCAAGCAAGTTACTACCGCCCAAGGTGAATCCATTTCCTTGCCACACCTGTAGCCGCCTCTGCTACACGTCGAAAGCCCACTCCATGTCCTTACACGGCTGCGGACTTTGTATAAGAAATTTCCATGTTCTGGCTCTTCGGGTTTAAAGCACGTTGGTTTCCTATACGGCATATATAAACTTCCTTTAGTGTTTTCCCAGAATCGGCGCCTAGCATTCATCTATTTGCCGGTATAGTGCCTCCGCTTGGAAATATTCATAGTGAGAAGGCACAGCCCGGGGGAAATAGTGAGGAAAAGAAAGGCTCGAATGGGAATCGAACCCACGGCATCGCCGATTAGTCAGTGACGCGTGACCACTACGCCATCGAGCCGCGATAGGAGCAGCTGTAGGATCACAGTCTCCCCTGCGAAAGCACAAACCAAAAGGGTAGAAGGCGAACAGGCAGACATCTCCTCCACTGTTATTATAGCTTGCATGCTAGCTACTAATATATCAACGCCACTGGCGTTCCAGTGCTCGACTATATACCCAACAGAGAGAGTCTTGTCTTCATCGCTGGTGGTTCATACGCCTGCTTCACAATTGATGCGGCATTCCTATTCAGACTCTTCATCTTCGTTGGTAGCATCCAAACAGATGCGTGGGACGGGCGAATGGTCCGCGTATAATGGGCCTACGCCGTCTCGCGCCCTCTTGGCGGTATGCTGAAGGAGCCGCACCCACAGCAGCCTGGCGGCGTTGAGCTATCACTTGGGCCAGTATGTAGGCTTCGCGCTGCTCTGTGCTCGCTTGTCCCAGGCGCAAATGAGGTTGCTGTGGCCTGTGGAGGGGTTTTCAATGCGTACTCCACCAGGACATGCTTGAGATGCGCAACATGCCGAATAGTACCGATTCAAACCAAGATTTGGTTGATGCCGATGGCTTTGAAGGTAACATATCCTGCCAGGCAATGCATGCGCGGTTAGCCTCGAGCAACCATTGAATCGGCAAATGTTTTGCGGAGGGGGCGTACCAGGCGTAATTTTGGCCCTGATATCAGCCAATCATCGAGCGATCAGATTCGGGGCACCGGGGGGGGGGGGGGGGGGGGGGCGAAGGAATTGCACCCTCTTGTTTCCTTGCCATTGAGGGAAGGTTCTGGCGATATCGCATGGCTGGCAGATTTTGTTTCTTGGGGAGATGGTGATGGTGTCGCTGTAGGAGAGTTCAGCTAGGTGAACAGGTGTCTCGGTCCGGAAGTGGGTTTGAACTGATGAGACCTAGAGTGTGGATGGTCTTTGAGGGTGATGCAATCGCACTGGTGGTGGTGGTGGTCTAAGTCAACCAGCAACACCTACAAAGGAACAGCAAGCAGCGAGTCGCCACCAGGGGCTAAGCTGCGGAACAAGGAAAAACAGGAGAGAGAAAACAACAGAACTCCCAGGCCTGAGGAGGAGCGAAGGGACATTGGCCAAAGCACGAGCCACCCGATGGCTCAACATGAACTGTCTGTCCGTTTACCTATTTCTCCCCATGTCAGGAAGTATTCGGGTCTTATTTTGCAAGGCTGTGCGCTCACAGCGCCCAGCCGGAGCCTGAAGGCTGAGGTTACCGTACGGCTACCAGTGACCGGTGACCAGTTAGCGTTTAACGTACTTTAACATGCTTCGTGGGAGCGACCCTGCCCCGCACGGGCTTCAGCCACCTCACGTCGCAGGCAGCACAGCATGCTCTCCAGCACCATGCTTCGTTTTGGGGGTGATGCAGGATGATCGCTAAAACAGCGGCCCCAGGCCTCAATTTGAGGTGGTAAAGTCAATTCACGTTCCGCAAATCTCAGCTCGATCGACCCTGGGAATCCGACCCCTGGGGGGAAGCGACCACACAGCTGCATCCCTTTTAGGCGAACTGCATGCCCCCGCCCACCACCTTTCCCGCCATCATCTTTCTGTTGAGCCAGTACTGCCACTCTACAATGCCTCCCTCCCCCGCACCGTCAGGACGCCCCAGTATCCAGCAACGCCGCTCGCCGCCTGAGGGACACACGACGTATGAACTAGCCCTGAGCCGGAGCCCGTGGTGAAGACTGCTTTCGAAGGTGACGAACCGTCCCCTGAAGAACCACCTGGTGGCACCAGTGGGGTCAACAGCGATTCCGGCAGCGACTCCGACGGAAGAGAGGGAAAAAGGAGTACGAACCGAGAGTTACGTTGTAGTCCCTCCCCCCCCCCCCTCGTTCCCGTGTTGGTTCGTGAAATGATTATGCGAGGTCAATTGAACCCGCAGACGACGACGATGAACAACGAAAAAGTTTTTCGCTGGGTCTTGACGCTGACACCTTGTTCCCCCGCACAATGGACACTGATGAAGAGAGCTCCGTTAATCAGGAAGAATTTGCTGGCATTCCCCCTCTGATGTGGCCCTTTTCCGGAGAATTGGATCCGTATTTCATCGATCCGCTCGTTACAAGGGCAACATGCACACTCATCGAGGAAAGTCTATGCGATATCAAGACTCTTCGAGTGGTCTTTTTGTCAAGCAATGCGAAGCAGGAATCGTTGGCTAGGGGCCGTACCATGTCCAAACCACACGCCAGCATTTCAAACGCTTGCTGGAGCACAAAAAGGTCAGGACCATCAGCTCTCGCCGCACACCCCAGGATTACTTTGTGCTATACTGACTCGCCACTGACAGAAATGGTGCAAATGACTCTTCGCGGTATGGGTTTGTCTGCATCCCTAGAGGAGGATCGGCAACTCAATAAGGATTTAGGCTTGGTTTTCTGTCCGCAAGCGGCTTGTTCCCCGCGAGGTCTGAAAGAGTTCACTTTTGACGGACAACTCCTGGGCCATATCTCGGTCGTGTGACAAAAAGTTTGTCCAAGTTCTGTTGACGGTGTTCCTGAAGCCGACTTGGTCAACCATGCGTCGTCGCATTTTCGATTTGGCGGTACGTTTTTATGCTTACACTGGTCATGCCGACTTTGCTACTCCCTAACCTAACCCATTGCTTTGGAGGAGAAGGTGGCCACAGAGAGAGAGAGTAGATGTGTGGTCTTGGGTGCTGAAGGGGCATCAAGTTTGAAGCGCAACGGTTGCGGCCGCGATGGCGAAAGTTGATGTGGCCGCAGGACAGAATGGACACCCTAACCCACCCAAAAATGCATTTGATCGAACTTAGGATTAAACAAGTGAGAATTGCTTGGATATATAACCTTGGCGCAAACATGAGGTTCAGCTAAGTACTTCTATTATAGCGAGATTTGGATAATGGCCAAGAGCAATTCAGTTTATGGCCGTGCTTTTAAGCCAGTTGTTCCGGGAACTTTCTGGCACGGCTTTTCCTGTGTAATGAGAGGGATGTGGACTTAGGATTAAACAGGTGCGAATTTATTGGGTACAAGGAGGACCATCGGGCCTACGGCACGGTCGGCTGGGGCTTCGCCCAGCTGTGCTGCTTCGCCACCTTAGCCACCATTCCCCCGTCGCCACCGTAGCCACCGTTCCCCCGGTCCACTATTCCACGCTGGAACCCTTCCACGCTGGAGAGACAAAATAATACTTGCTGGTGGCTGGGACGGGTGGCTGCGCCACCCGGTGGCTGACGTGAGGCTTATGTAAAAATATGAAGTAGAGATGGCCAAACCCACTCCAGCTTATGGCCGTGCTTTTCAACCATTTGTTCCGGGAACTTGGGTTTATCCCATACCAACCCCGCAGCCGTGTAGCCACGCTTGGACGCACCTATTAGCCCAAGGACATATTGGTGATAACCACGGTAACCCCCTCTGACCTCTGAGGAATGAGTCGCCGCCGGGCAGGTCATCGAACATACGTACTCACTAATATCAGACTTGGGCCAGGAGTGTTGCCGTAGGTGCTGAGAACCTGCACCGCTTCAACACTACCCCCTCCTTTTTTGTCCTAGCCCCTTGCCTTTTGGCTCATGGATGCTGAAAAGCACACCATGTCGTGCGTGACCGAGCGGACACCACCATTGACCGTGGCACCATCGAAAGAATAGCTTTTTTGTCGTGCCCTCGGGTACCAATGATATAGCATCACCTGTATGACGTACGCCGCCAATAACACTGATGCAATCAACCCCTGACGAATCATTCGTAGCAATGGGTCAAACATTTATACTTGGTTAACCTGTGGATTGGGTACCATTTCGACGTGGGCAAACGAATAGAAAACGGTAGTACAACAGGGATCATGTACTGGACGAGCATTTGCAACGGGCGGCATGGCCTTCTTTCAATCGAGGTATAAAAAGATTGGGATCAAACCCTATTACTGACCTAACATATCTTTGCGTGAATGCATTCATTTCAAAGGTACCTAACGAGTGACGACTGGTTTAATCAACATTTATGTCAGGTCAACATCACACAGACTCTATTATATTAATGGTTTAGATAAGCCACGTAAGGGGGACCAACTTCTTGCCCACGTCGTTCCATCGGAAGATATGATGGCAGTGCAGGGTTTCGCGTCACGCCCTCGCGATAGTAAAATCTCGAATACAGTAAGTAGCCGATGACTGCATTCAGCACAAACTGCGAACAATCCAATGTTAGGCCTGATTGAATTGTAACGGTAATATTCAATAAACAATTTGCCCGACAGCAAAATGATTCAGAATTACCCGTGAAATACCTTACCTATTGCCAATTTGAACGATACTACCTCCAATCACAGTTGTGAATAGACGGATACGTTTGTGCCAATTTCCGACTGATTCCCGTACTGATACTCCCAACCAAACAAACTTGGCAAACGTAGCCTTAAAATATTCTGCCACCCAATGATCCACAGGAAATGAACCCAACTCGAATAATACATGCAGTTACTGGTAATTTTAGAGTACTTTCTAGTTGAATGAATGAACGCATAAAATGTCCTGCTTGACTTCAGGATCGAGTTTGAAACTAATCAATGAAGGGGAGAGGGCCTTATCATTCGTACGCCCTCAATGGCTACCTATCTTTTTGTCCCGCATCTGTCACCGGAATCTGGCACAGCACGGCGACTCTCCTTGCATTCTTTCCCTCACTTCTCAAGAAATGCAAGGCGTTTCAAGGCGAGGACATTACATCATAGAAGGAACGGTTGAGAGATTTTGGGGTGCGCAATCTTCATATCCATACCATGGTCTGTCAAACACAAGTATTAACGTTCGTCCGAAACAATAGTATATTGTGTACAACTTTTGGAATTATGCCCTGTCACCTAGCTTAATGTATCCAAATGAAACCCAACAGGTGCTGATATCCCACTGGTTCGTATTCGTCAAGATAACTCTCAGAAACTGGGTATCAAATGCTGTGAGACGGAGAGCAATATAAGGACGGATATTGCGTTGCGGGAACCGGCGGCATGAAAATAAATCCTTGGAAATTGGAGTCCCAGGGGATTGGACAATACGACGGAGAGGTAAGGGTCATGGTTAAAAATAGGCAGGGCAGTGATATACACCTGTAGTGTTTAGCTGCGGCGTAAGAGAATGACGCGGGTTGTAGTATCAAAAAATATTAATTACTTCGTTGAATTCTCTTGACAGTATTAGGATAAATAAGATGGTTTTGTGGATAGTACAACAGGTGATCCTCTGATTAAGATGTGTTGTGTCCATGAATGGCGTGTTATACTCGCGTGGCAATCCACCAGTGACTGACAATAGTTCTTTTTTCTACTGACCTTCACTGGATGGAAGTGATAGAGGCTATGGAGTGCATGAGATGACTTTCTATCCCCAGTGGCCTGTACTATCAAACGGTTCTGCGCAAAGACCTATTATTGAATAACTGCGTGTCGTCGTTGTATAGAAGGTGCGTTGTAAAAGCACTTAGACCAGCTGAAAAATTTTGAACTTCATCAACGGGAAAAAATGACCTGACTGTGCATGCATCAATGGGAACTGATTTTGACTGGAGATATTGAATTCAGAATTGGTTTGGTTGAGAGCCAAGGAGTGTGTGTACTAATAATGTAAGTTAGGGATATGTGGTGGTTACCCTACAATGATATGTGAACTAAGCACTGATACATCGGAGACATGCTTGGAAAAAGTTGTTTCTACTTTGACCTGATATGTAAAGTATTGTGCACCTGACCGACAAGAATGGTAGTGTGGTAAAATTATGACATTCACTTCATAGTACCTCCTGAGAACTATTACTCCCATCCATATGAAGAGGGAAGAGGAAAAAGAAGAATGCTGGTGCTGCAACGCCACATGGCTTGACACCGATGTAGCAAGCAATTCATCGCCACATTAACAAGCACTGAGTTTAATTTCCTGTTTCTATTCTGTAACTATATCATTGACAGAACTTAAGGCGAGGACTAAGAAAACCCTGCGTCTACACCGACCTTTTCATCCAGCATGTATCGCTCGTTATTGGGAAGCCTGTTTAAAGAATCAGGGGAATCGCGAGGAGATCAGGACCCTCCCGTGCCCGTCATCCGTTCCCATAACCGAAGTAGCTCGTGTGGACACGGAGAACCACGTGGTAGACATCCCAGCGAGGAACATTTCCATTGACAGTCAGTAGTCAAATCATTCCAGTGCGCAACCATCTTGCCTGCTCTATTGGTGCCATAGTATCCTCGCGTCGTCAAGACCAGGGGAATACGGCTCTGGAGTGCGTCCCTGGTACTTGGCGTTCTTTTCGCATTCTTATTGTTCCAGCAGCCAAGCAGCTCCTTCTCCCGTCGTTCCAAAGGCGTCGCGGTGCTCTCATCGTGTACCACCTTCCGGTATGCATCCCGCGCCTCCTGTGTTCCCAAGTCGCGCAGCGTGTGGTCCACCTCATTCCAAATCCTCCGACCCCTCGACGCATCACCACGCGGTACTCAGTGCCCATTGCCTTCCTCTCGCGCCTCGTCTCATCTTCTTCCTCCACAGTAGGTTCGTTGTGGACGTGAATGACGGGAATGGAGCACCAACTGGAGACTAGGCACCCGCACTGCCTCATGCAACGCACCAAGCATGACCTGAGTGCGGGTGCAAGCCATGATGTGCTCCAGCGAGGACATGACGCCGCACTTGTTCATGCTGCGCGTAGAGCGGCACAGCACACGGAGCTGTGGAGACCAACCTGGACCTGCTTGTCAGAGAGCCGGTGGCACGGGGCGGATGGAATGAAGAGCCAAGTGTGTGGCTCACAGTGTGGCTCAACGGGTTGCTGTGCTCGACCACATGGCGACCATCAGCAGCGTCCAGCTTCTGTAGCAGCTCCTGTCGACTCTGCTCCCCACATCGCCCGGCACAGTTACCGTGTTTATCCTACCAAGTAGGCAGGTGGGCATGCCTTGTCCAGGGGAGCGCGCCGATCCCCTTCTGGTCCTCATCAGGTCCTGGTATTCGTGCGAGCGTTCTAACGTTGGCAGGCGGACCAGGGTAGCTCTCGTACTCTCCCCCAAGCCTCGAGGAGGCGAGCATTTAATTTGGACGCGGCGGGCCAACAGCGCCTCTATTACCCCCCCTGTTTCCCTGTTCTCAAGATGGCTTTGACTCGCAACCCCGACGCTCGAAGAAAAAGGGGACAGAGGCGACAGTCGTCGCACGACCCTGGAAGCTCGGTGGCCTTATTGAGGCCAGCCGACTTGGACCTGGGCGGCCCGGACGACTATTGTCGCGCGGATGCATGGCCCTTCGGGCCACACGGTATACCTAATTTAGCCAACTCCATCATCACACTTGGTTGGCCTGCTGAGCACGCTCTACTGGGCATGTGGGGAGCAGGCGGACCTTAGCTTGGGTCGGACCATCTCGGGTCCGCCGCAGCCCGTAATAAACAGAGTCACCAAAATACAACAGAAAAGATGCACCGAATCCATCCCGTCCTTGATGTAAGGCGCTCGCTAGGAATCCAATGGGTCTGCCCGACGAATAGCAACGGACTAATCGCGAACCGCCTACATTCACGCCTGTATTCTTTGGATCTTGGATCTGAAACGCGTTCAGTCCTCCGTGAGTCTTGCCTCGGAGGGGCAGGTAAGGTCTCCTCCTCGGAAGCCGGCAAACCCTTCACAATCCCCTCACCAGAACAGAACATCTTAGCCACTGCAGCAGTCTAAGGTACGTATCAGCGTCAGCGTCACCACATAGGGAGCTCTCTTGTCTTGACTATTTCTTTACAATCCCTGGGCCGTGGCAGGCAACGATGAGATGCACATCAGTTCTATAAAAACACACATTCTCCCGTTTCCCACACCACCGCTCTACTCGTATACATGAGAGACACTGTCCAGGTATTCCGTCTCCTATTATATAGCGGTCCGTACTGACTAAGGAAAGAGCTTGTTTGACATCAACATTGTTACAGGGCGTTTCTCACATTCACCGGATAGAAGAAGTGGTGGGGGGCGTGGTATCGTAACAAGTGCCAAAAGGTGGTTTACGGGTTCTCGTTCTAGTTGGGTTCGAGCCCCGATTTTCCCTCCGAAAAAAACGAAAACGGGGCAACGCAGAGGCAAGGGGGCTGGGTACTTGCACTAACTGTGACCCTGGATGCCCAACAAAAAGAGAAGAGCGCACAGAGAGACAGATGGGAGGTCAACTCTGATCCCATCGCGATTGGATGGGCTGATAGAAAAAAAGGCAGGGGGAAAGGGATTCCGTAGTTAACGCTGCGAGCTGCCGACGGTCTCCGGCTGGATTTGCAAGGGGACAACTAGATCACGTTCCAAGGCGGGTTCCTGTTGGGAAAAAACGTTTCGTTCCAGACCAGAACTTTTTCCAATGTATCGCCGTAGTCGTTCAGGGGGCCAAGTTTGTTCAGATGTTGGAGGAAGCGGGTAAAGCGGGTGTCAGTGCCATCTGTACCATAATCCATGGCCGCGACGATGGCTGCACAAAGCGAACTTCCCACTGCAGCGGCTGCAGAGAGAATGTAATTCATCCTGTCTCGACAACCAATCCAGAGAATTGTTCGAAAAGAGAGTTAGCCACATTCATCCCGTGAACAATACAAAGGGAAGAGAGAGTAGTGGGCGTACGCAATCCAATAATTCAACTGCCTACGACGGGAAAACAGTAGGTGAGTGACAGCCCCCAGAAAAACCAGGAGGTCCAGCAAACCGCTGCAAAAAGTGCGAATTGCGATATACCACCAAAGAAGCGGCCAATGGATCGAGGGAGGTGAGCAAAGCGATTCAACTGGGGGACACGCGTCCAGCAAGGTACAAGAGCAGTGGCGCGACTGCACCAATAAGGAAAAAGTACAGAGTCCACCGGTGTTGGTGCAGGAAGCCGTTCTTGTGAGGCCCGACGCCAGTCCAATACACGGGATCGTACAGCCCTGTAGTTCGAATTTGGGCTTGGGGGTTGATCTTCAGCGTATCGGAATTCCATCCCACCCATATTCCACTTTGCAACACTGAACAGGCCAATTGGGTTCCCACTAGTACAAAGAAGGTGATCCGTGGCGGGATCTTAAAGTAGACTGCCAGTTTGGAGCAGCCACAGTAGAGCATCGCCTGCTGGATGGTCCCCGCGCAGCATATCTGAAAGAGCGGAAGAATGGTCGTGTGCCCAGGCAGAGAAACATTAGCAATCAACGTCGCCAAGTGCTCCACACACTTCAGCTCCACCGACGTCCGGCCCACCACAATGCCCACTGGAACAATGAAGATTGCAGCCAGCGCGAGGGCAAGCACAATTGCCCAAACCGGTACCGAGGTGTGGTACACGTGCACCATGGGGATGGCAAAGGCAAAGGCAACCAGTAGCAAGCACAGGTACCACCAGGTGGGAACAGCCGGGTAGCGGGCGAGTTGGCGGGCGTGGGGGTCAGGCGAATCAGCCACATTGGATACATTCCACCAACGGAGTAGGTCGCCGCCATGGAAAAGCGGGGTGTGCACAAGCAAGGCGGTGCAGGCAGCAAAGGAAAACGCCAGGGTCATGATGTTTGTGGATGATAAGTATCCCTGTGGTGGATAGGGCGAATCAAATTGGGGGGGATTTAGATACATGTCTTGGGGCAAGGGGTTGACATGCGTGTCGGTGGAATTGAACTTTGGGTACCAAATCACGCTGATAAAAGCGTAGGGAACGCAAGCAGCTTGGTTCAGGTTGGTGAAAAAGATCGGCAGGGCAATGACCCACATGGCAACAGCGAAGCCACAAAATACGTTGACCAGCGCGCCCCATGGGACGATCAGGGGTGAATTCAACGCTGTGATCACTGCAACCCAGTCTAGGCACCAAAAGACCAGCCCATACCCGATGCATCAAACAATAGATTGACCACAAAGTTGGATGGAGCAATCCACGTTGGCCACTGGAACTTTCCCAGAGGTGGGTAGAAGAATTGTGGGATCCATTGCCAGACGAACATGACCGTCGCCACAATCCAGAAGACCTGGCGATGGTTCCAGTTGCCACGGCGAACTCCGTGTAAAGCCGTCAACATTGCACTGGTCTGAAGCTGCTGAGGGTACAGGAGCTCACCAGGCCAAAAATGAGAAGACGTGTGGCAAGACCGGCCAAGGCAAATCCAAAGAATGGGGTCGAGAGATAGATGAGAAACAGGAAGCCGGGTGGGAATGTGGTCTCTTGTTTTATGCCACCATTCGTCAATTGAGGATTCGTCAAGTAAGACATTCCGGCCAAGTATTGCAGGGTTAGGTTGGGGCCCATGGCAACCGCAGCAACGATGGTGCAGATCCTGCGTGAAACAATCACACTTGTCAGACAGAGGTCTCCTGCACTGCAACCTCAACTTTCCGGAATTTGGGACGCACGTGTGTTCCTTGAGGTTGAAAGGGCCCGGGTTGATGAACCATGCCAGGGGCCAGTGCGATCGGTACGGTATTTTCGACAGCGCAAAACCCAAACAGTATGTGAATGGCTGTACCAACACTGCACTTGTAGACACAAAGTTCTGTGGGTTGGTCACATATCCTCGGACCTCCAAAGCAACGAGGGCGGTGGTGAGGCCGAGGGCCAGCAGAATGGAAAGCAGCCAGGTGCGGATCGTGTTGTATGGCATATCTGGGTCGTCTTCGTTAGGCACGACTGCGCGCACACGCACATCAGCCAAGTCCGGAACCTTCTCTTCTTCATTTGTGTCGTTTTCATCTCCATTGTTGGTTTCTTCACCCCATTGGTCTGATCCCCGGTTTTCGGTCGTTGCGGGTCGTGTCCCAGAGGGTTCGTCATGTGGACTCAGCAGTCGGTCGTTGCGATAGAACGCGTTTTCCAAGATCGACTCTGTTGCGATCCCATTCTCATTGTCGTCCTCAACTGTGTTTGTGAACGAAAACGGAGTTGTATTCTTGTACGTCGAGTGGTTTGTTGGTGTTATGCTATCAATTGTGGGTGGCCGAATACAGTCGATGGCATCCGGCGGACGGAAGGTCCGAGCCTTTGGAAAGTGGGTGGGTCCGTTCCTCATCCGCGTCCTTGGGCACGCTCGAGCGAGGTGTTGACATGATATCTAACCTTTTGTTTTGCTTGTGGTGTTGGTGTTAGTGCTCGGTGTTGGTGCGGTTGTTGGTGGTGGTGGTGGCGGTGAATCACAGTCATTGTGAGTTGAGCTTGCATTTATATTACGACCAGAGGTCGTCGTCCCATCTCCGTTCCGACTCGCAGATCATCAAGTGTGCTCCCCTCCTCGCACTCCCACTCATATCATGCTCTTGTGTGGGCTCGAGCGTGGAGGCGATTAACACAAAGCATATCCCAGCTGCGCCAAGGGAATGCAACACCTCGCTGCAGAAGCGCGAAAACCCGCCACAGCAGATTGGTACGGTCGCTCCCTCCCCACCTACTATTATCCACGCTTCCCCTCCTGTTAACCTTATCGACTAAATAACCCCCCAGTTGCATCGGTTCCGACCAAACGTGGATTTGAACCCCTCCTCAAAGTGAATACCGTGTCGCGATACGTGAAGCTTGAAGGTTGTGCAGTGACCTGGAGATACTTAGTCTCAAAACCACAAACGATCAGCGAGTAATAATCAAGTAACAAGGTGAGCGAGAAGAAGGGGAAGGGGGAATGAGAGGTGTTGGCAGTGGGACAGGGGTAACACATGGTCTGCGCGCGCCAACTCTAGGACCTCGCTTTCACATCTACGAATCAGGCAAAAAGGTACCAGTGGGTGACGGGGGACCGATTCGACGCGCAACGGGCCTCGGGAAGACTAAGGACTGTAGTATGGAACTGTGCCGCGCGGGCTGCAATCAGGGCTCGGAGAATGCGGACCAGGGAGGGACTGTGGCCCGCGAGCGGGGGATGAATCCCGTGTGAAATGGTTCAGCCGAACGGCTGCAAGCGAGAAGGGAGTCGAGGAAGAGCGAAAACAGGAGGGTAACCAGTTACGCCTCACACACCGGTTAATGCGGCAGAGGGTTACAACAGTGGGGCTGTGTCCATGACGCTTTCCTCCCACTGTACCGCGCCGGCTGCCCTAGTGCGGGATCTCGTGTGGGTAGGGTATGTGCGCGCCTACAAAAACGCCCACACGTATTACGAGGAAGCTTTTTACCCTACAAAAAGCAATCGTGAAGCCATCACAGGCCTCAGGAATCGGATAGCAGCGCGCGATCATAAACATATCATGTCAGACCGTCTCCTTTGGACCGCGAAGGTTCAGACCTTTACCCAGCTTCACCGGTGAGAAGGGCTGGACACGTGAATATGGCCGGATGACCCCTTGTTATGGCCCCTTCTCCACAGCTGACCTTCAGTGGTGTTCATATATATCGCCAATTATGCCCCGCGCTGTATATAAGCTTGAACTAGAACCTCAGCGCTCAAGGATCGATGATACTCCGATCTGCTCTCATTTTCTTCCTGTAGCTTTCTCCTATATCTGGATGCTCCCGCGACTGCGTCCACGTATTGATCCATCAATCATAATCGATAATCCCAGCCCGGGTAAATACTAGTTGTGCGGTGCGCAGCTTGATATACTTCTGTTATGAACGGTACATGCATGACGCCCTTCCACCACTTCTCCCCACCCTATCTCTACACTGCATCCATATCATTGACAGAGCTTAAGGCTGGGACAAGGAAACGCTACGCCGACACCGACCCTTCGGTCTTGCGTGTGTTACTTGGTAGTGCCACCCCTGTTAATTCAGGGGGATCGCCAGGGTATCAGGACCCTCTGGTGCCCCCGCCATCCGTTCCCATACCGGATGTAGCGCGTGTGGACACGGAACCACGAGGTAGACATCCCAGCGAGGAACCATTTCCTTTGATAGTCAGTAGTCAAATCCTTCCAGTGCGCAAACATCTTGCCCGCTGTCTATCCTCGAGTCGTCAAAACCAGGGGGAAAAACGGCTCTTGAGTGCGTCCCTGGTACTTGGCGTTCTTGTCGCATTCTGCTTGCTCCAGAAGCCGAAGCAGCTCCTCCCGGCGTTCCAAAGGCGTCGCGGTGCTCTCATGTACTACCTTCCGGTACGCGGCTGCGCCTCCTGCGATCCGTGTCGCGCATCATATGTGGTCCACCTCCATTCTTGATCCTCCGATTGCTCCCGCTGTGCGCTCCATTGAAATGGCAGGTGACTTCACGTGAGGGTAGCCCTCCTTGTATTGTGTGAATATGAACTTGTGATACAACGCCTCTTTGGCTCAATGGTAAGGCGTCGCACTCGTAATGCGAAGATTAGTCGTTCGATTCGGCTAGGAGGCATATTTTTTATTTCACTCCTGAAGTTTTGCAAACGAAATGATGGGTAGATAGCAAGGTCAGCATGCTGATATGGACGGGGTGCAAACACACGGAGGGGACCTTTTGACAGCAACGCACATAACCCACATAACGCACATAACGCCCACAACGCACACACAACACCTACAACGCGCACAACGCAAGACTGGATACGCTGTTACTCTTAGAAAAGAACCGACAATGATCAAGGAAAAATCCTCTGTGTGGATGGCATGCAGAGGGGGTCCATGGCAGCGGGGAGGCAATGACATCGAATTTGACCCAAGTTGTGGGCAGCGAAGGTAGAAGTACAGACAACAGGCAATCAATCGTAATGTCCATCAGCAAGAGCACACCCATAGATGGGAACCCCGCCGAACCAGCGCAGCCTCGCTCGAAAGGAACGACAGCGCGGCCCTTTGGATCAATCCCACTGTGCGAACAAGGAGAAAAAGCGGGAGGTTAGGAGGGGGCGCGGGTGGAGGTGAGGAAGGGGGCGGCGGGGGGACGTACCACCTGACGCTCAGGGAGCGTGGGCTTGGACGCGCCCGTGCCACCACTGCCTGATCAGCGGCGAGTTGTTTGCTGAGTTTGCCAGGGCCGTTGGGGGCACCCCTTGAGGCAGCGGCAGCAGCACGATGCTCAGCGGCGGCCGCCCTGACGGCACGGTCGCCAGCGGCCGAAGCGGATGTGGTGCCGCCCCGGGACATGGGCGCAGAGGTGGTGCCGCCCCTAGGGATGGGCGCAGAGGTGGTACCGCCCCTAGGGGTGGGCGCAGAGGTGGTGCCGCCCCGGGGCTTGGGCGCTGAGGTGGAAGAAGCGAGTGTTTGTCCCCCCTCGGGGTGCGATATGCACCCGCCCATGCTGAATCAGGTTGAGGAGGGTGTAGGAAGGGGCGGGAGATGGATGCGCAGTGTTGGATCCCAATCCGGCGCATTTATCGGCTGGCACACGCAATCTAAGATGGATGGTCAAATTGATCAAATTCAAATGTGACGGTGCCTTAGCTCGAACTGCCGCACGGGGCACGCCTATAGCAATGCCAGTCTAGCAACCGCTGCTGTAATACTACTGCCGATAGCACCCACGAAAGCCCAGGCAGCAATCTCCCGGCGCCCCCACCATATGTGGTTAGGCATTTTCTCTCCTGTCGGTGTTATTATTACTAGCAGTGCTTGTTGCGCCAGAGGATGGTCGCTTCCAAGTCCATTTGCTTCCATACTGTGCGCCCACAGCTAGCCCCCCTCTCCCCCATTGCTAATCTTCAACATCCATTGTGTAAGAGATGTCCAGAACCGGACGACATGAAGAACGATCCGCGTGCGAGCGAACAGGGCCAAAATGTATGGTGACACGCACAGGGGCATGAACAGTAAGCAGTGGTACACGTGCCTTCGGCCCCATTACTCATCCGACTCCATAGTATAAAGTGCCACCTTGTCTATCGCCAATTGGCTCCAGATTCAACGGAGAGGAAGGGTGCCTACCGCATGAACTTCATATTCTTGCTGCAAAGGTTCAATCCAACAACCATTCCAGCAACTTGTCATGGAACAGCCCCGGGTCCGAGATTTGGGCGCATGCCCCAGGTCAGCGAAGTGGACAAAGGTGCAGTTGGGGATTTGGGCAGCGACAAGCGGACCGAGAACGCTGAAGTGGCCCAGGGTGGAAGCTACGGCTGGCGGGGCCCACTGAGCCCCGATGGCCGTCTTGTCCTTGTCGCCCACCATCAGGAGCGTGTAGGGCTGGAGATGGGAAAAGTACTGTGCAATTGGCTGGGTTAAAACCAAGTCGACGATCTGGCCTTGGTTCTTGACAAACTCTGTGCGCTTGGGACCGTCGTAAATGTTGATCAGCATCTCTACCCAGACATCGTACGACGCATTCCACTGGTTGACATAGTAAAATGTTTTCTCGTACGCTTTGATGGAATCAAAAGTGGATGCTGCCTCCGTGTTGCGGCTAGCGTCGATGGAGATGTAAGGGACGCCCTTTTCACTGTAATCTTCCAACCCAATCGGGTCGATGAGAACGAGGCGGTCAACGGTTTCTGCATACTGCAGGCCAAACATGGTAGCAATCATTCCCCCCAGTGAATGGCCAATGACTGTCACATTCGCCACGCCCAATGTGTTGAGCAGCCCCCGCGTGTTGTAGGCCAGTTGGCGTAGACTGAACTGATAGTTGTCAGGCTTGGTACTTTTGCAGAACCCAATGTGGTCTACTGCGACAACGCGGTACCCCGAACCTGTCAGGTTGCGGATGGTCTCGACCCAGGTGGGTGCGCAAAAGTTTTTGCCGTGGAGCAAGACGGCGGTGCGTCCGGTACTAGGTTGGTGGGGAACAGGCTGGACATCCATGAACGCCATCTCAAGTTGCTGGAATTGGTTCTGAAAGTGGAATACGTGGACAGGGAACGGGTAGGTGAAATTGGAGCCATTCAGTTCTTCTGGAAAGGGGCCGTGATCGATGGTGCCGTTGGCGGCGCCAGCTTGGGCTGCAACCAGGGCAGCGCCTGCGAAGAGGATGTACAAGAGGAGAGTAAGCCTCATTGTGTGGGAAGCGCGTGGCTTGGTGAGATCACAGTGGTGACCGCTCGAAGAAAATGAGGATGAAGCAATGGCGCGCGAGTGTGTCCTTCACAGCAACACAGGTGGCGGGGCCAACGGGAAAATGGAGGTGAGAAAAGATGTGCTTTTATGGGGAAAGAAGGGGTGGGAGTGGGGAGGTGTTCTCAAGGAGGGGAATGGAGGATGTGGTTCTGAGGAGAGGGACAATAGTCGAGGGTACCAGAGAGTAAAGGGAGCTTCGGGGCAGATCAGAGTCCCGCGGGGTGACCGGTGACCGGTGATGCCTGTCACGTAGGATGGCGTGGGTGGGGCATCGCCCCAATAGGATGTAGCCGTCCATGAAGAAACGCTTGAAGCTTCCCCACAGACGCACAGGCCACAATGGCCTGTGGCTCAACGCACACACTTAATAGGGACTGCTTGCACCACGCGACACGCATTATTACGCTATGCTCTAAGCGAGCAAGCGTGTAATGAGACCTCCCTGTTGGAGCTTGTTGGAAGCAGTAGTGAGGGTAATGCTATCGCACTAGGGGTAGTGGTGGTGGCCTAAGCCAACCGAGGCCGCCTACAGGGGCTCCAAGAGCCACCGTTGCCACTGGCGGGCCTGGTTGCGAAACAAGAGTTCACCAACACGGTGAAAGACGCCATCAGAGCTGCAAGGCCCTCTGTCATGTGGCGAGAGGGGACTGAAGGAACCTGATGCACCACATGCACGAGAGCCTCCTCACCGTTCGAGCTGCCCACCTCGAATGCTTTCCATACGCGAGCAAGAACGGCAGTAGGGGGGAAGTGGGTGAGAGGGGCGCCACAATCGGCGTTGTCACGCACGGCGGGGCGCCTCAGGCCTGAGCCTCAGGCCACACCAAAACCGCGCCCCCGACGGCTCTGCACACGACAAACAGCACAACACCCGCAACAGAGAGAGGTCAGTGTTGTGGCGGCTGTGCCCCCCGGTTCATTGCTTGCGTCCAAGGCGGTGGTAGACGAGGAGAGGAGAAATGCTGGTCGGCGTCGGCCATCGCCAACGCGATGCATTTTGATACCGTGTCGCAGCTGGGCGGGGTGTAGGTGATCTGGTGACATGCGCACGTGACAGTGTGATGGCATGCTGCGCTCAGCCTCAGCGCTGAGCCTCAGCGCCTCAGCACCAAACGGATGAGCCACATGACTGCGAGCTGCTGGGGGCGCCCACCAGGTACGGGGGGGCGGTGGGGCACTGGCCGGCACTGGCCGGCACTGGCCGGGTGCTCGCGGAGGTGGGCGCTGGGTGGCTTAGGTAACGGCGACGGGGTTTGGTGGCCGCCAGGCGGGCGGCTGATTTGTGTTTTTCGTTTTTGTCTTCTCGGCGCAGGGCGACTGAGTACGGAGTAAGGACGAGTGGCTAGTGACTAGTGACTAGTGCGCTCTGACGGCAGACGCCCCCCAGCCCGACGAGGCAGGCCCACGCCGTTGCATGCTGCGCCCCCGTGCAGCGCACATCCTTCCGTCACAGTGGCGTGGTGCGCCGCCCGCCTCAGCCCCCCCGCCTTCGGCGCACAGCGGCCACACTGCGCTGGGGCCGGGGTGGCTGCCCAGCGCCCCCCGCGGCGCAACGGGCGTGGCAGCTCAGCAGCGCACAGCGCCAGTGCTTGATGGCCAGACCTCTGCCCGATCCACCGCACACGACGCTCATGTCGTGCGGGGGCGCAGGCTGGCATCTGTGCAGTGTCCGGGCGGCCCCCCGGAGCTTGGCGGCAACACTGGCCAGGCGCGTGCCCGTGATTTGTGTTGGTTGACGACCAGGCAGATCGGCTGCAGACGCTGGCTTCTCCCTGGCTTAAACCCAGCGCAGTCGCCCCGCCTCCACCACGCCCACCGCCCCCACCTCCACTTTGTCGACGCAGCTGGACGCACCCCCCAAGTCCCCGTCTTCTCCCCATGCGCTCGACTCTGCTCGTCGGGGCCCTGGCCCTCGCCGCCTCCGCCCTTGCCACGCCCATAGCCCAGCCTGCGCCCGCCGCCCTCACCCCTGAGCAGGCCCTCGCCCTCCAGTCCCGCGACGCCTTGCTCGAGAGCGGGTGCGACCACGCCCAGGTCCGCCGTCGTCTCGAGGAGCGTGTTGCTCGCCGCAGCGCCCTCCAGAAGCGCCAGGGCGGCAGCTATGGCGAGGGCGGCCCCCCCACCCCGGCGGCGGCATGTCGTCGGCCAACTACAGCTGCGACCCCAACACCTGCAAACTGCCCAATTGCCACTGCGCCAGCACCTCCCCTCCCGGCAACCTTGCTCCCAAGGACGTGCCCATGTTCATCACTCTGACCAGGTATGTCGCTGGCCATGTGCATGCCCTGTCCCCTCCCATTGCCTTGTTCCTCCGCACCGGATGCTAACCTAGATATCGCGACGGATTGGCAGTGACGATGCTATCCAGAGCTTACACACATGTCCCCGTCGACCAGTTTCATTGCCCAGCGCAAGAACCCAACGGCTGTCCCGTCCCGTCCACGTACTTTCAGTCTCAACTACACACACACCCCCCTGACCTCCAACCACGTCACGGGCCACCAAGAGCTTGCGTGCCACACCATGTACCATGTTGGCGATCCCCCGGCCGACGAGATTAGCGGCAACCTTATTGCTCAGAACGCACTCGGCGGCATTCCTTCAGGACATTATTGGGTTCCGGGCGCCTTACCTCAATTACTCTGCCAATACCCTGCAATTGCTGCACAACATAGCTTCACCTACGACGCTCCCTTCCTCCTCTGTGCCCGTCACTTCGAACAACACCGATGCTGTCTTCCCCTACACTCTGGACCACGGCATGGTGAACGACTGCGACTCGGTAGAAGGCATCTGTGGCGGTGCGATTTCGCTCCCGGGCATGTGGGAGATTCCCATGTATTCCATCTTTGGCCTTGACAGCAACGGCAACCTGGACCCCACCCAGCCGCATCTCATGGACCCTTACCTTGACACGTCCAACGCTGACTTGTACCTTAGCTGGCTCAAAGCCAACTTTTTGGACCACTACAATGGGAACAAGCAACCGTTTGGTCTCTACTTCCACCCGATCCACTTGTCCCTACCTACCCGGGTATGACTGCCGACACGAGCATGATTGATGCCACGAACAAGTTCCTCGACTGGGCCACCACCAACAGCTCCATGCAAAATGTTTGGCTCGTCACCAACAAGCAGCTTTTGGCCTGGATGCAAAACCCTGTTCCTGCCAGCCAGCTCAACACACTTCCCGAGTTCCAATGCCAGATGCCCTCTATCAACACCCACATCTGCAATGGCTTGGGCGACTACACCTCGACCTGACCGACAACTGCTTCAACATTGAGCAGAACAGTACTTCCTTACATGCTACGGTGTACGTACCCCCCCCCCCCCCATCTCCCTCCCCTCCCTTCCCCTTTTCAGGTTGCCTAACCTTTTGCCCGCAGTGCCCTGAAGTCTCGTCGCCAGCCCGCAACAGCCCAACCGACCCGCGCAAAACAACACGGACGGCAAACTGCGGTACGCGGATCAGCGACACGTGCGAGACGGCGTGGTGGGACCCTGTGGCCGGAAAATGTCTCTGCAATGGTGGCAACTGTTCCTTCACGGACCAAACCCGGCCTATTGGTCCCAATGGTGCCAACTCTCACCTCGAACGCATCCACCAACGCGCACAGTTCTGCTGCACCGTCGCAATCGAGCGACACCCTTACACGTCCTGGGGTGCAGCCCCCGGTTCTCCTGCCATTGGCATCTGCTTTCGTCATGGCCATGGCAGCTGTAGCAGCCGGTGTGTGCGTGCTGTTCTAAACCACGTAGGTGGACTTTTCCTTTTGCTTTGCTTTGCTTTGCTTTGCCTCTTCGCTTTTCCTTTGAGGGAGGGCGGGTAACGGTACCCCCTTTTGAGCCCAGCAGATCTGCCCACCACAGATCCACGCGCTCCTTTTCCCTATGAGTTTCCCCCATTCCCATCCCCATCCCCTTTTCCCGTAACCCCCGCACTCCGTCGATCTGAAACCACTCTCTTTTTTCTCATCGCCTCTCCCTGCTACGTTCCGCATTTCATGACCACTTCTCTCCTCTCCTCCTCTCCTACCACCCCTTGAGTGTCTTGTCTCACGTCCATCAGCCTGGCCAATCTCTCTTTGTGTGTCCACTTACGGTAGCCCGATTCGTAACGTGAATGGTTGTTACTTTCACTAGCGTTCAGCCTCTTTGGGCGCTCGTTTTCTCGCTTGCACCGTACGTGTTGGCCTAGTGAAGGTAGAAGTGGTGCGTGCCTGGCGCCATCGACCTCCTACGAGAGGTGACAAACTAAACACTAAACCTTCTGGGAACCTTTGGATCGGTAGGAGGCGACCAGTCTTCCACAGCGACATTTGTCGAAGAAGAAGACCCAAGGCGTCCACAGGATCGGTGGGAGTGTCAAGATCAGATCGATCAGCTCACTTGATCAGTTTTTTCACCAAGCTTTCTGACGACCTTGATTTATTCTAGCCCCTGTTTTCCCCCATTTGGATTGTGCTCCCTCTTTTTCCTCCATGTGACTTAGCTCGCATGTTCTCTTCTTGTCCGAGCAGATATGCCTCGCTCTCTTTCCACTCGATGAATATGATCCTTATCCTTATCCTTTCCCCCATCGCCTTCTCCTGTTTTGGCAAAGGGTACCACTAATGAATGTCCAGGGACCGGGTGAGTTACCCTTGGCAGATGATGGTGATGGGGATGGTGGTGGTGGTGGTAGTGATGACGGTGGTGCCAGTGGTGATGATATCGCGGAAACAAGGAAGGATCATCGAGATCATCGTCAATACGAGGGGTGCTAGCCGGCTGCTCACGCTCAGCTCAGGCCTCATCAGCCCTGCCTCAAGTCCTCGGGTCCGGTCTGGTCGGGTAGGTTGTAGCCCGACATCCCACGCCCGCTCTGAGGCCTGCTGGGTATGGGGGCAGGCACCTTGCTCATCTTGCTCATCTTGCTCACTGATCACCCAGCTAGCCCAAAGCAGGCAAGACAACGAGAGGGGGCTGCCAACGTCCCCCGTTCGCAGTATTTGCCAAAGGCCACGGCGCCGGTAACATTCCTTTTTTGCTACACACTATCACGCCACGGTTGGCTACCCTAGCCGCGCCTATTGCGTCCTACCATCCACATCGAGACAACTGTGCGTAGCAGTTGTGGGTTCCATTGGTGGGTCCAGGACGTGGGCCGCACGCAGGAGCACGCCCCATCTCAGTCGTGCATCTGCACATCCTCGTCCGTCTGGGCCGGTGCGTCGTCCGTAGGCGCTGTGGTGGGCGCATCGGTAGGCTCGGTGGCGCATCGGTAGGCGCATCGGCCGGGGCGGGTGGTGGGACCGGTGGCCTTGGAGAGCGGCGGCACGCTCGGCCGGCGTAGGACGTGCTGGCAGTCTGTTCTCCCCCCCAACGAAAATGGTCAGCTCGGCTCTGCTTGTCTCCCCCCCCGCACAAGATAACATCAACTGCGAATGGGAACGTACCGGTCTAACCAAGATTGGACATCGTCGCCATCGATGATCTCGAACCGCTCCGCCTGGCCCGGGCAAGCTTAGACGCGAGCACATGAGCGTTAGGACCGACGACGGCGATGGAGACGGCCTCCTTCTTCAACTCCTTTCCCTGCTGGAGGGACTCTCGGAGGGCATAGAGTCCCTTGAGCACCAACTCTTCCTTGGACAGGTCGGGCAATTCGTCGAGGCTGCGTTCAAGGTAAGTCTTGCTGCTCTGGGAGCGGGCGCCGAGGGCCATGGCGTAGTATTCCCAGCAATTGCCCGTGGGGGAAAACTCGTAGAGGTGCGGGCCGGTGGCATCGACGCCAACAATCAAGAAGCCGACACCATAGGGCCGTTTGCCATAGTGCATCGTATTCAGCTGGGCGCGGTCCGCCAGCGACCCCACAATGCGAGCCAGGGGCAAGGGGCGGTTGTACACCAAGCGGGATCTCAGGGCCAGTTGGCGCATGTAGTGGCTCAGCACACGCGCATCGGACGTAAGGCCGGCATAGCCATGCCCATGTGGTTGTCGATCTTGAGCGTCTTGTTCTGGTAGGCGGCCAACTCGCTGGGGGCGCTTGAGGGCGACGAGCACGGCGTGGGTCTTGCTGCGCAAGCCGACGACGGCGGAGCCCTGCTTGACAGCCTCGCAGGCGTACTCGACCTGGTGGAGACGGCCTTGGGGGCTGAAGGTGGTGTTGTCGCTGTCGTACGTGTTGCGAAACATGGGGGCGATGGGCGATGGGCGGGAGGAGGAAGGCGGGGGGGCATGGCCGCGGACGCGTCAGTGGGTGGTCCGCAGCGGAATTGCAGGGGGGGGCGGGGGCGGAATGGCGCGGCCAGTCGACGGCCCCAGCAGAATGCGATTTGAAAGAATGGGGCTGGCCAACGCAGCTAACCCTAGCACAGCGCTGTCTCCTTTTTGGGCAGCTAGATTGCAATTTGATTTTTAACTCCCCTCGTTTGTACCTCGTTGATACCGCCGCAACAGTAACGAGCGGAGGTGACCGACGGTGGTCTTCAGCTACGGCCACGCAGAAAGTGCATGTTCCTTCAGACCTACAATGAGTCGGCAGTGCCCCCTACGCGGAGGATCCAAGCGGCCTGTCGAACACCGCACGGGTCTCCAGCTGACTTTCCACGGTGCAGTGTATGGTATGGAGTGCCGGCCAACGAAGGGGAGAGTATAACGAAACATCCAAAACTCCATTACTCAAAACAAACAACACCGACAGTACTGAGTACTGTGTACTGACGCGGACCCAGCCCCGGCCTCCTTGTGAAGGCTTTCCTACATGGGGTCGGACGAAGCTAGATGCGCCGCGGAGGTGGTGAGCAGTGAATCGGGAGATATCCTACGCAGCGCCCCACTCGAGCAGAAGACCAAGGGCCCCAGGTGGCTGTAGATGGTACACTATGCTGCACCGGGGGGTGGTGTGAGTACCGAGTACAGAGGTGGGGAGACAAGCAAGCGGGCAGATGGGGATAGCGTAGGTGGGTGAGCCGGGCGCAGTCGATCTGCTTGGGCTTGGGCCAGGTCAAAGTGGGTTACCCTACCCGTGGTGAATGGTGACGGCCATGCCGAGGGAATGGATGTTGGCTGATGCTGGCGAAGAAGATGGAGGGAGGGAGGGAGGGAGGGATGGCCTAAGCCATCCGCGGTGGGTGGGCGCCGCGGTGCGTGGGTGGAGCAGACAGCGGCTGGCTAATATTGAATTGCTTGAGAATTGTGCTGATCAGCGCCTAAGCGGCTGACAGCGCGTTATACCCGGTAACGTCCGTCGGCCCGGAGGGCAGATGGATGATGAATCAGCGAGGATCGCTGACGGAGGAGCTTGTTCGGGTTGGCTTCAAGCTCCAGCGATCTCAGAATCTCAGATCTGGCCATCGGATCGCAGATCCCGACCAGCCTCATCGATCGATCATCGCAGCCTCACTAGCTGACACTAGTCAATCGCCTCACCGTGAGGAAGCCGCCAGGCCCCACCACCAACAAGCTCCCCAGAGCCTCCGAGGCAGACCTTCCCCTCCGCGGCAATCCTTGCTGACGCTGACGCTGACGCTGACGCTGACGGTGCTTACGCGTTCCGGCAGGTGCTCCGGCGCCCAGTGAGGTTGATGAGGTCGATGGACAGCGAAGCTGGCGGTTGGTTGCCCCACAGTCCACGCGTCGAATTGGTCCATGAGTAAAGCTTGCCACGCTTGCTGCATGATATCACTCGGTAACAGTCATTTGAGTCACTCCACCGATTGCAATTCAAGCTTCCAGCTTCCAGCCCCAAGGGGCAGGCACGCGTTGCGATTAACCGGGGTAGGGAGGATCGAGGACAGCGCTGAAATTGATAGCTGATAGCTGATATGCACGGGCCACCTCCTTCGTCGTCCACCCCCGCGGCCGCACCTCTGCTGATGCCCATGACATGTGACAACCAACCTTTCTGGTCCTCGGCCTCTCCAAAACCGTCAGCGCTCAGCCCACTCCCCAGCCTCGCTTTGCCCATTTAGGCGCGCTTCCATTCCGTTCGCCAGCCACCTCGTCCCCCCACCATCTCCTCTTTCCCGCTGTGCCTCCATCCCCGCTCCTCCCACCATGTCTGAATTTCTCAAGCTCTTTGGTCCTGCTCCTGAGCCCGCGACCGAACTGGGGCGCTACCGCATTCTGGCCCCGCGGGCCAGTGTGCGCGTCTCGCCCTTCTTCCTGGGCGCCATGTCGATCGGGACGGCGTGGTCGGGGTTCATGGGTGCTTTAAACGAAGAAGATTCGTTTGCGTTGCTCGATGCGTTTGTCGAGGCTGGTGGCAACGCGATTGACACGGCCAACAACTACCAAGGGGAAGAGTCGGAGACCATCTTGGGTAACTGGATGGCTGCGCGCAAACCGGGACCGGATTGTGTTGGCCACCAAGTACACGACCGACTACCGTTCCTACGCCGATGGTAAAGGCAATGTGCCCAATGCGTCGGGTAACAGTGCCAAGTCGTTGCACATGAGTGTGCATGCGTCGCTGCGCAAGCTCCAGACGGACTACATTGACATTCTGTACGTCTCTTAACCCCTGTTTGAACTCTTGTTTTTGGCGCGATGGAGGGAAGGAGCTAACCGGCACTCGCGCCCGCAGGTACCCCACTGGTGGGACCACTCCACCAGCATTGAGGAGGTGATGGACAGTCTCGACATTCTCGTCAAGCAGGGCAAGGTGCTGTACCTTGGTGTGTCGGACACGCCTGCGTGGGTGGTTTCGGCAGCCAACACGTACGCCAAAGCACACGGCAAGACGCCCTTTAGTGTCTACCAAGGGCGCTGGAACGTGATGGCCCGCGACTTTGAGCGGGACATTTTGCCGATGGCACGTACGTTTGGTATGGCGCTGTGCCCCTGGGACGTGATGGGCGGGGGCAAGTTCAAGTCGGCCAAGCAAATCGAAGCGCGCAAGGCCGAGGGGGCCATTTGCGTGGCGGTGCCGAGCAAACCGAAAACGAAGTCAAGATCTCGGCTGCGCTCGAAAAGGTGGCAGAGGAAGTGGGAGTCGAGTCATTGACCGCAGTAGCGATTGCGTATGTGATGAGCAAGTACCCTTGGGTCTACCCGATCGTGGGTGGGCCAAGATTGAGCATCTCAAGCAAAACATTGAGGCTCTTTCGATTAAGCTCACGGCCCAGCAGATCAAGTACCTCGAAAGTGTCATCCCCTTTGACATTGGCTTCCCGCTCAATATGATCGGTACCAACATCAATGAAAACTTCCTCGTCAAATCCAACGCTCAGCTCGCAGTTGTGGACCCGCCTGCGCCCATCCAGCTGCTGAAGCAGTAGCTGACGGAATGGCTGTCTGTTCAATACGTTCAATGGTTCCCATCATTGATCCAATGGTCAATGCTTCAAGGTTTTCTCGATAACTTCATTCCGCAATGTAGTCGCAAGGGATGTCGGGGAGAGTCTCTCGCGATAGCACCTTCCATTTTAGAGAGTTTAGTAGGTCGAGTGCATGACTTTCCCAACTTCGGTCGAGCTCAGGGGCATCGGGAAATAAAAGTGTGGTAAACCTAAACGAATGGCCAACAGTCCCCCACTTGCCCCACCAGCGGAGAGTACGCTTCCCTACACAGCAGTCACACGGAGCTTGTGATACATGATGGTAGCTTTATGTGGGCTTGTTCTCTCCTTGTAATCCTCCGTGTTTGGCCGATGAACTGCAGATGCTTGCACATGCATCACGATGATGGCAGATCTGCATTAATGACAGCGCTATGTAGCATGGTGCGTTCATTTCAAGGCGCGGGGGACCCGCTCTGTCGCGAACCTGGGTTCTTCACTACGATTCGTCGGTACCCCGTGCTGTCTCCCTCGGGCGCGTCCGCTGCCAACTCCTGGACGCGCGCATTGGACGTCCCCTAGTGGGGAGGAGCGATGGATGCTGTAAAAAGCCAATCCACATTGAGACTATTACGATATTTTGGTGGATCAGATCGCACAGATCGCACAGAACTCCCAGATAGGGGCTGGCTCAGCGTGCACGGGGTATGCGCCACTAGTAACTAGTAATAGGTAGAGCACGTTCATACCCATGCCTTCCCTGTACCCCACTTCAATCCTACGCTCAAAAGGATGTGAGGTTCATTCAAGCTTGCGTAGGTGGTTTCGTAGCCTCTTTGATGGAGGCAGGGTTATTTTTCCTTTCGGCCTTGGAAGACTTGCGCTTAGCCAAACGCTTGGCCATACTGTTGTACTCGCATGACCGCCGTCTTGTCCTGTTGCGACAAGCGGCCCATTCGTCGGAGGTAACTTGTGGCCCTTTTTCGCCCGCGCGATCACAGTCCGATCAACAGGCTGCATCGCCCCCTCACTCCTTTCCTTGCTCTTGCTCTTGCTCTTGCTCTTGTTCTGGTCCTTCGGCAGGCCTGCCTCCTTTCCCTGATACATCCCGTTAGTAATGATCCCTCTGATCTGCCCTGCAACGCCGACGTACCTCGGACTTGGTCTTGGCCTTCTTGGTAGCGGGCTCGGCCGCTTTGCGCTGCAAGGCATCCAACTCGGCAGCCAAGTGTCGCGGATCCACCATGCCTTCTCCCACAAAAGTCCGCTGTTCTTCGCTGAGCTCCTTGAGGGCGTACTGGGTGTAAGCGGCGAGACGTTGAGCATGCCGCTTGGAGCGTACATGCTCTTGCACCACATGCTCCTCCTTGAGCTTCAGACCTGGGCAAATGAGGCACGAGCGCCACTGGAACCCCTTCTTAAATGGTGCATTGGCATCCCAGCAATCGGATCCTTTAACGTTTCGGCCACACTCTTCGGTGGTAGCACCACTTCATTCTCCGACTCGGCTTCGGACTCGGCTTCGGAATCAGGTCCTCCTCCCCTTGCTCCTCCCCCCCTCCGACTCGGACTCCGACTCCTCCTCTGACGCCTCCTCCTCCTCCGACTCCTCCTCATTGGACCCGCGCTTCCTCTTGCCCGTACCCTCAGACTTGGCAGACGTAATGTCAACTTCCGCTTCGCTCTCTGTCCCCGAATCAGAGCCCGAATCGGAGCCCGAATCGGAACCCGAGTCGGAATCGGACGACTCATCGAAATCGATGCTCATCGGTTCGCGGTCCAAGCCCAGTTCCTCGGCCATGTCCGCCCGCTCTTCGTGCCGCTTGAAACGCTTGAACATGTTGGTGAAGGGATGGAGGTGGGAGGGAAACCAATGGGCACCCTACCACACACCCACTCACCTTGGCTCCCTCCAGCCAGACTCGAGTACGACACTTGGGCCAAGATGGGGCGCGGGGGAGGACAAAAAATAATTCGCTGCAATCCAGACCCATTCCGCCCCGTGGCGGAACGGAATGGCCGGGCCACGGGGAGAGGGCATCTGGTGTGGCCTCAGGCGGAGGTGTCGGACGCGAAGGGCGGACGGCGGGGAGGGTAGTGGATACGCTCTGCTACCACTACCGCACGGCCGGCCTCCCACCTCCCTCTCTTCTCATTTCGACGTGGTGCTGCAATGGTCAAGAAGAAGGTGCCTGTGGAGCTCTTGGCGTGGTGCTGGTACTGCGAGTACGTCGGATCTTTCTCTTTCTCTCCCTCTCTCCATCTCCCTCTCCCGTTTCCCTACTCCTTCGCCTAGCCGCACCGCCGACACTGACCCCCGTCCCCTGCTCTTCCCATTGATTTGCCTTTCCAGTCGCGAGTTTGAAGATGAAAAGGTGCTCATCTCCCATCAGCGTGCCAAGCATTTCCGCTGTCCGCAATGTCCGCGTCGCCTCAACACTGCCGGTGGCCTGGGGGTGCACTTGGATCAAGTCCACAAGGCCGAACTGACCACGTAGTCCGTTCCCATTAATTCTCGTGACAACGTACCCCCTTGGCACGACATGATGATACTGACCCATGTGGCGATGACGATGACGTGACGATGACTTTGCGGGGAGACAGACTGGAAAACACGTTACCCGGACGGGATACGCTGGAGCTTGAGATTTACGGGATGGAGGGGAAGGTGCCGGAACAAGATTTACACGAGTGTGGAGCGGCGCAAAGCAGCGCGTACGCAAGGCCAAGGGGCACAAGTGTCCAAGAACCGCGATTCACAAGGGCGTCTTGTCGGTCGAGACGTTGAAACAACAATTGGACGCGTTCAGGCGCGTGCGGCAGGGAGGTGTGCCGCCGCCAGCAGTAGGGGGCGAGCATGCGCACACGGCGCTTATCGGTGCCCCGGCGCCCCGCCCGCCGCCTGTGCCGGTCCTCGCACCTCATCTCCGGGCCCAGCAAGAAGGCACAAAACAACGTTTGGTCTATACCGACGCTGCGCTGAGCCCCGAGGAGAAGTTGGCGCGGGAGCCAGAGTATGCGTATGTAGAGGTGGACGAGGCGTATGATACGGGCCCACCTTTGCCGTCAGATGGGGTGAGCCGCGCGGTGCCCCCCTCTTGGGACCTTCGGCTCTTCATCTTCCAGGGCTACCACCGCGGCCCAACCTGCCCGTACCGCCAGAGGTGATTGAGTACACCCCCCACGAACCTCTCTTGCCCGACCTCCTTGTCCCCCTGGATCCGCTCGGCGAGGCCAGGGGCACAAAACGCGCACGTGCCGATGACTTGTTCTAGTCCCCCTCTTGGGTGTCCAACCAAACGATGCCTGTGGGTCAGGGAAAAGAGGTGTGGCGTCATATTCATAACACTATTAGTGTAAAGTGCAGGAGGTGAAACGCTTCCCCAGTAAAAGAGGAGCCGACTATAGTCACATAGATTCGGGATGATCGATGATGAGGCAAATGATAAGGGTGCCTGAGGTTACAATAATAACGGGGGTACCCGTGAGAGAGGAGAGAGAAGGAACGGTGGGAAAAAGGGAACAAAATTACCTTCTAGGGGAAGAACATTGAATATTGACCAAAGGCTCTACAGGCAATCGTTCAAGCAAGGAACATACAATGTAAAAAGAAAAAGGAAGGAATAAAGGCGCAGAGCTCTCGAAAGGAACACAGATCAAGTAGGGACGAAGGGTTCCCTAGATAATGTCCATTTCATTGACAGAGCTTAAGGCTGGGACAGGGGAACGCTACGTCTAAACCTAACCGTTCATCTTGCGGGGGTTACTTGGGGGCGCCACCAGGTCAAGGAACCAGGGGGATCTCCAGGATATCAGGACCCTCCGGCTCACGCCATCCGGTCCCGTACCCTAGGAAGCGCGTGTGGACACGGAGGAACGAGGTTGACATCCGAGCGAGGAACCATTTCCACTGAGACTTAGTAGCCAACTCCTTCCAATGCGCAAACAACTTACCCGCCGTCTTGGTGCCGTAGTATCCTCGCGTCGTCAAAACCAGGGGGAAAAACGGCTCTTGAGTGCGTCCCTGGTACTTGGCGTTCTTGTCGCATTCTGCTTTTCAAGCATCCGAAGCAGCTCCTTCTCCCGGCGTTCCAAGGGGGTTGCGGTGCTCTCATGCACCACCCTCCGGAACGCGCTCTGCGCCGCCAGTGATCCCGTGTCGCGCAGCGTGTGGTCTACCTCCATTCCTGATCCTCCGAGTGCTCCGGGCCCCATCACGCGGTAGTCGGTGCGCTGCGTCCTCTGTCGTCTCCCATCCTCGTCCTCCACCATAGGTTCGTTGCGGACATGGGTGTCGGGGATGGAGCGTAGGAGCTGGAGAATGGGCTCCCGCACTGCGTCATGCAACGCACCAAACTTGGCCTGGGAGCGGGTGCAAGACATGATGGGTTCCCTAATAGGAACAGAGGAACAGTCCAACACAAAAAAACTCAAAGTAATGAGCAGGTTCTCCACCCTCAGCAAGAACCTAATAGGTATGAAAATGATATATGAGGACTGAGGGTCCTGTGAGGGGAGAGTCTCCCAACGAAAACGATACACCCGGATCAAGAAAGTACCGTCAGATCCGGCAGCTCACCTTACGCTCACTTTTGCGCTCAAGACCAAAGACCAAATATTGTTGAAGTAGTGTTGCGACGGTGACTGACTTCACGGATCGCGGCGCACTTCCGGCCTCATTAGCCCTGTCAGAATCACACCGTGCTAGGGGGCCCTTGCCCACTAGGCCCGTATGGGCACTATATGGCGTGATTCCTATCAGTTGGGAGATCCTGTGTCCACCTCTCGACTGTGCCCCCCCTTCCTGAGGAGGTTGTCATATACCTCCTCTGCGTCTATAGATGTATGCAATTCATCTGCTCCCTTTCCCCCATCTCCGTCTCCTGACAAGCCCCGTGGCTCCGCGGCTTTGAGGACTGCTGATGCGCGCGTACTCGCGTAAGCCAACGACTAGTAGCATTCCCCTGTACCCCTTGTTCTGGTTCCTATCACCAACGCCTATCTCTTCTCGCCCGTAATCGATCGCCTGCGCTACTGTCCTAATCGCTTCAGCATCCATTTCGGTCTCCATAGCCGAGTGGACCAGGACGTCGCTACAGTAGAATCAATTCAGTATCGGGAAGTATTCAATATTCATGAGGCGCAATGCTCACTCACGGATCTGAAGACTATTGTGCAGCTAACAGGGATGGAGGTGTTTAAGTCATAACATTCACTGCATAGCTCCCACAAGAGCTAAACTCCCATTCACAGCAAGGGAAAAGATAAGAGCACTGCTACTGCAGTGCCACTGGTTGCATGTCGCCAGTGTAATAGCACGCAATTCATCCACACAACAAGGACTCCGCGCAGCCGTGGGGAATTGATGCGATCTTGGTCGCCCAGATCAAAGAAAGCATGCTCCGTTTAGGCTCGACGGGCTCTAGATGGGTTTTGTTTAGGCGAGCCAGCCTGCAGTGACCCTCGTAACCCTCCTGATGGTCTGGCCAGCAACGATCTGACGAGGGTTGACGTTTATTGGAGTTGTTGGGAGCGAGCTCTGGGATTGGGTCATATATAGAGAGACGAAGGGAGCGCGTGGACTCCGCCAAGCTTATACCAGTCCGTCTTCGCGGGTGACATTAGTCAACGTTCGGTCAACGTTCAATAGAGTTTTCTTAAGTGGCATTCTATAGTACGTCATAGGTTATTTTACCGGCTATCGCTGTGCCTCTCCGTCCCCTTTCAACCCAACTTGAGCTTGAAGATTTTGATCTCTTCAACGGTCGCTCATGATGCATGTTGATCATGTTACGGGCTGTGTCGGATCTGATTGTATTTGACGTCAAAACGTCTCAATCCGTATAATAGCAGTTCTTGAAGAGTAGGTATTGATTCTTGAATGTAGCTGGGTCGAACCCAGACTGAGTATCAGAAGAAGAAAAGAAGAAAGAAGAAGAAGAAGAAGAAGAAGAAGAAGAAGAAGAAGAAGAAGAAAAAGAGAAGAAGAAGAAGAAGAAGAAGAAAAAGAAGAAGAAGAGAAGAGGAAAGAGTGGCGCCGCAAGAGGATAGGGATACTGGCGTGGTGTCCGGATGAGTAAGATGGTCAGGTCGATGACCTCGGAGGTGGCTGGCCCATAGGGCCCTGGTCAACATATCCTGGCGCATACACTTCTCCCCGAGACAGTACATGCGGCCATCTCTCCTGACCCACATATCTCGGCACTTTGTATACACATGTCACTTTCCCTTCAAGCTTCAAGCTCTATCGATCATCGATCGATCTATCTATCGATCATCCCCCTTTTACTAGATGTGAGGTAAGAGCCCGTCCCCATCGCTCCCTGCTCCCCACACTCCGTGATGAGAGATGTGTGCACTTCCGTCGCAGCCTTTTTATTGCGCTCTTCCATCGTTCCTGGGCAATGATGCACATTATGCGCGGGGCCGCACTGTTTCCACCATTAAGCTTTAAGTGTGCCATGCGGGGCTTTTTAATTGGAGAGCCATAGATGATACACTCTCTAACAGAGCACAGGGCGACATGGGAGGCGCAAAAGCGCGCGTTTAAGTATATACATCGTGTAAAACAGCAGATGAGGGGGGCAGTGTGCGACAAGTGATTCATCAGCCTCCGTTGGAGGTTGTATTTCGTAAAGGTCTCGCTGCGGGTCTCGGACTTCAGTACTCAGTTAAGACGGGAAAAGGGTTCATATGTCAACATGTCATCAACCTCAACTCCCAACCGCTAATAAAGGGTAGCGACACATGTTCCTCGCAAGGCCCGAGGTTGATCGGTGGCCAGTGACGCATGACGCTCGCCTCATAGCCACAGACGGAAGAATTCCGCTCTCGCGTGACACATATATAGACTGATGCGCAGCGAGCTCTCGCTCCTCTCTCTCTCCTCTCTTTCCCGTCCTCTTCCCATCAGACGTAGCTTGAACACTTATGCATTATGACTCGCCACCTTCCCTTCGCGCCTTGACTGGAGACTGCATCGGAGCGACCCCCATAGGATCGCCGAGCGCGCCCCTGAAGTCGCATTCTAGCCACATGACGCATGACGCGTAACGCGTAAGGCTTGTCGATGTGCAAAACAAACACATATGATTCTCGCCTTGTTTTCCAATACCTGTTGGGATGTGGTTCTCTCTCATCTCAGTAGAGAAATCCGGATCCACTCAATCAAACGGCCCTCTGTTATATGGGACAGGGAATGAGAGGTGGGGGTGAGAGAACATGTCAACAGGAAGGTCCCGTCAGTACTAGTCATATCATTTACAGAAAGATCAGAGAGCTTCAGAAATAGAGAAGACCCAATGTTGCCACGTCACCCATCAGTGCCGTGCCAGATTCGGAGATGTGAACGCTAGACTCCAGAGTTGCGGCGCATAGGCCAGCGTGCCACCTGTTCACCCCTGTCCCACTGCTTGCTCGGTCCTCTTCGCCACCGCTTCTCCTTCCCACTTCCCCTTCTTCTTTCTCACCTCGTTATTTGATTATTACTCCCTTATCTTCTGTGGTCTAGAGACTAGGTTGTCTCCAGGTCAGAGCCTTCAAGCTTCACGTGTCGCTACCCTAAACAAACAGGGTATTCTCGCAATATATACTTGCGGTCACATTCACGCAATGCGGTATACCAATGGAGTAGAGCCTGAACGTATAATACGTATAGCACGAGAGGCTACTATAAAACTCTGTTGCTGGAGTTCTGTCGTACCTTTTCTTGCCGATAAAACCCGTGGTTATAGTGCTGCTGTGTCCACAGCCAGTCATCAACGCGTATGGGTGCGGCACGGCACACTTATTATGTGCTTGAGAAGAGTCATCGAAGCCATTACACTCTATTATAACCTCATCAGCATCTCCTCTTTCGCATCACCCCACACATTGCGCCGCCTAAAAATTGGTCACCTCGCCGCCCATAGCTTGAGTTCCGCAGCTAAGGGAAATGACATGTATGAGCTCCGCAACTGAGGGGGGAATGATATGTAGTATGGAAGCTGTTTGATATTAGTGCAAAAACGCGCTACACACCGTTGAATATGATGTCGATGTCTTGCTATAGGGGGGGGTGATGTATGTAATTGTACTTCTAGGCTGATCGATGATCCACGCATTCAAGGGCTGGTCATATTGTTTCTGTTGTTGGACGCAGAGCCCCCATTGCATAGCAGCCACCTGTATACCGTCCTTCAAGCACCCCTGGACAACATCTGTAGTATATATGTACTTGCGCATGGTTCCATTCCCCACAAGACTCCATTCCTTTCCATCCCTTCGCCTGAGAGACCATTCCTCCCTCGCCTCTGCTCCTCCAAGAATCTGCATTCCCAATTATCAAAATGTTTCCTATTGATGGGCATTCTTCTGGCGCTGCACCCCCCCCCAAAAAACAGGTGGTATCTCAGTCCCACCCCTGGCTTCATGTGTGCATTCGTCCCTTGCCCTTTCCCAACCTCCCTGCCCCCATTGCACCCGCCCGACTCTTTCAGAACCACAACATCGCCATTAACACAAGCGAGAACCAGAGCCTGTTTCGTCAGGCTCGCTCTTTATTTCTCGGCAAGGAGGACCATACACGTCTCGGCTGTTTCTCCGAGGCGGAAGTGGCAAGCAAACTTTGGTTTGAACAACACGATGGTGCGAACACCTTGCTTCGCATGACCCAAGAGCTGATCCCTTCAAACAAGCGGCAGTTGAAGATCATTTTTGGGTTTGGGCGCTGCCCCCCCTTTGTTCTCCTCCCACGTTCTTCCCCCAAGACTTATACGTGCGAGTCAACACCCACAACGATGAATGAGAAAGAGGGTGAGGACTCTGCGAGTAAACGTATAAACGAAGGTGGGAAAGTGGGAAAGGGGAATGAGGGAAAAGGAAAGGGTAAGAGGCAAAGGCAAAGCAAAGGAGCTCGGCAAGCACAACAGAATAAGCCGATTGGTCCTTTGCCTCCTACTCATATCTCGCACTTATACCCTCTCAACGACCTGAACCACTTCTCCGCCCTACAAATGACACCAAGGAGCACAACCGCGCAAATTGTGGCGAACTAATTCCAATCCATGCTCCGCCGTATGCACTTCAATGTGGACCTGGCTTTCCGTATCTCGGTTCGGGGCCGCTTCCAAGCCACGACCCCACCCGTGTGTATGCGTCGATGCCGAACTATCTACCGGACGATATGATGTATCTTCCGGTAGTGAAGGTGGCTGTTCCTTACCCCGTAGCGTTTGGTTGGACGCACGAATTTCTCTACCTCCAAAGCCCTGAGGCACTGTGGAACCAACTGATGAACACGGAGATGTCGGGATAAAGTGGGAGGAGCGCATGACGATCCCACGGTTGATCGACTTTCTGGCATTGCATCCAGTCTACCATGGTGCTTGGACCGGATCGAAGCTGCATGGTACAACGGTGTGGCGGTAAGCGTGCGGGCACCGCAGTACTGGCTACCCTGGCAAGTGCGCGCTCGTTTGTTACACGGGCGCTGAAAAGTTACTCGGACCAATTTGTTAAGCCGCAGATTCCTCGGGAATTGCTCCTCCACCCACCGACGCACCCACCGTCAGCAGCCTTCACGTCGGTGGTATCCCCCACGGTGCCTGATGATTCTCCTACACCGCCGGCGTCTGACGACGGTACCCCACCCTCATCAGAAGAAAAGAACGAGCCCGCGCACCAGATGGCAGTACGCATGTCCCGCAAAAGGCGGTGCGAGTCCGAGCCCCCGTCGCCACAGGGTCGAAACAAGATGTATCGATTGGAGGCAGGAAGCAATCCCTCGCTCTCCGTTCAGGTCCAACACCCAAATGAGCAAGACGTCCCATGATGCAATTCCCCTCACGCAGTACAGGATGACCCGAGGGATGGTACTTTACACCCCAATCCGTTGCTGGCCTGCTCCATCATTTCCAAAAAATATGGAAGAGATTCCAATGTGTGCGTTTTCTTTCAGCATGCACCAGTGTACCCCTAATAGGGGGGTTCTACTACTGTCTCATTGCCTCCATCTCCCACCTCCCTCTGTCCACCGCTCGACGCTCTCTTCACATTGAATGATGCATCCTCTTGTGTCATTCTACCATTCCCTTTTTTACTTCTGTTCCCTGTTCCCTGCATCCACGCCTCTTGTTTCCTCTCCCATGGATCTTCTGGCCACATTTTCCCGATATTCCCTCGTAACCCTGCTCTATGAATGTCTCTACTCCCTTTGGGAGCATAGTCTTTCTCTGTTTCGCTTCCGGTTGCCGCATCGACCCTTGATCCAGGCTCTCTCTGCTGCACCACACTTTTAGATACCATTCCCCTCCGTCTTTCTCTCCATTATCCTGCTTCGCCGGTAGCATTTGTCATTGACATACAGACCTCTTTTTGTTGGGTGACTGTACAGCAAACTGGCGTTTGCTGCAGACGAAGCGTAAGGACACACTTGTCCAACATTCTCTCTTTTGCGGGGCTACGGTGCCATTTGCACCTCCCTCTCCCTCCCATCCCATTGCTCTGCTCGCTGGGCTGGTTATCGAATGAAGTTTTGCGGCGCCGTTCCGGCTGTTTCCCGGCGCCATTTAAAAGTCTTTTGTTGTGTGGCAAGTTGGCCTACCTGTTGTTGGTTCCAACATTCGTAAAATGTGCGTCTATGATAGGAGAGAAGTGGCGGCGACAAACAAAAAACTCTTATAGTACACACAACTTTACTACCACCGTTGCCCCGTGCTATGATAATCCTAAAAACGTGTTGCTATGACAGCGCTCACACTTGTTTTCCTCGATAGTGGGCTCAAAAAAGCTTCGGCATCGAAGCCCCCCTCCACCCCACTCTTATTTCTCTCATCTCCAACCGTAATAAACAGCTGAGACCACAATGCGATGTATTGCGGATCAGAGGGAGTGAGTTAAGTGACAACTCGGATTAATGATGGAAGAGTTAGTAACGCTTTTACATGAAGTTGTCCCGGTGCACTCGTACTCGTGTGCATTATACCGGCTCTCTCTCTCTTGTTGCCCATAATCTTTTCATTATTGAGGGTTGAGACATTTTAACCCCCGCAAATTCCCGGCAACTGCCCCATCCTTCTCGACACAGATCAGACTCACTCGCTGCGGTAGGGGATCGGATTGTCGGGGTAATAACATGTAACCTGTGAAAGCTTGTTTGAGAGGATGAGAGGCCGGCTATGCATTCCACCTAAGCGTTTGTACGTCTTTCGCCCGGACGTCGTACTTCTTCTGAGGTATTCAGTGGCCCCTCTTCTGTGCGACGGGCCCTATGGAGTATGTCCATGCCAATTCGCCTGGGGGCTGTCGCCCGGGCTGGATGGAATGGAACAACGACAGGGAAGGGGATGGAAATGCCAGGCTGATTAATGATATGATTGTGCGCTGATTAATGTAGGTGGGCCTGAGGCTTGCCTGGTTGACAATTGACATTTGAAATTGGGCAGTCGACACGGCACGGCTAAATTGCAAGTTGCAAGTTGCAAGTTGCAAGGCAGACGGCATGCGCTTCCCGGCCGGCGCCGGCCGACGGCTCGCCTTAGTGGGATTAGTAACCAAACCCTAGCGCTACCTGGGCCGAGTTTTGCGCATCGCCCGCGGGGGCACGGGGGCAGCCGCCGATGCGTGGCCGAAGACGAAGCAGCCCTCTCGTCCTCCGCCCAGCGCTGTCGACTCGAGTCCAGTCCGGTCCTGCACCCACCTACCTCTCCTCCACCTCTACCTCCACCTCCACCTTTACCCCCCCCCCCCCCACCACCACCATGTTCGCCCGTGCTGTGCTGCCTGTTCTGCGTACGCCGCTCGCCCCGCGTGCTGCGCCCGTTGCGCTGCGCACCCTGGCCACCTCGGCCAAGGCTGCGTCGGACAATGTGCCGCCCATCTGGACTGGCGTGGGTGCCAAGCCCGGGAGATGCCGACCCAGGAAACCCAGTCGACCGGTGTGGAGCGTCTGGAATGGGAGGCGCTCAAGCAGGGTATCGACCTGTTCGACTACAAGCCGCTGCAGGTCAACAAGCCCGGCACGCTGGCTGACCCATCTCCGTCGACTCGTACGGTATCACTCGTCCTGTTGGTTGCACGGGCTTCCCCAAGGAATCCCACGACGTGGTCTGGCTCCTGCTGCAGAAGAAGTACAAGGCTCGTTGCCCCGAGTGCGGCAATGGTACGTCCCCCCCCCCTTTTTTTTCTCTTTTCTCTCTTCTCTCTGTTCCCCTCTTTCCCCCGCCTACCCCCTTGGCCCGCTTCCTCCCTATGAGACGTGTGTGGATGCTGACGTGTGCTGGTTGTGGGCTAGTGTACAAGATGGTGTACCGTGGCCCCGAGGAGAGCCACGAAGGCCACCACCACTAAATGGCTTGGTCTCATTGCAACCGAGCTACCGCGGCGGTGAAAGTGTCTTGAAACGCATGCGAACGTATACGTGCCCCCTTCTCTCTCCCTCCATAGTCCACTGAATTGTAGCCTACCGCGGCCCGTTCATTGCACATTGCTCATTGCTGAGCGCTCATCCTTCATTGCTCATTGCTCATCAGCCGAAGGCGACGTGGCGCTGGTGGATGCGAACGGTGGACTGGACTGTTACGTTGACCTGGGCTGGTCGAGCACGGTGAACATGATGAACAGGATGTTCAGTTGAACGTTCAGTTGAACTCGACGTTGATGCATGTGATGCCAGCACCCACCAGCGCGTTCCGATCCAGGCAAGTAGATGCAGGCTGCACAGGCTGTCGTGCGCGGACGGTACTACTTACTCGAACGCCAGCCTGACGCGTGGGAGCGAATGGGTTTGTCATCGATCATCGACTCCCCCCGTCGGCCTGGGATGGGAGCGGGAAAGTAGTGAACGTTTCACTCGTGGCACGCACAAAGCACAAAGCACCGAACCACCCAACGACGTCCCACAACCATTAATTGCATCGACTCGTTCAACTCACCACTCACCGGTCACCGTTGACGTTGACGCGTGTAGGCGTGTAGGCGGGGCGGGTCAATACTCAGTGTCCTCTCCGCGTTCCACCTGCGCCCCCGCACCGCGCGCACCGCACCTACCACCTATGTACCTGACCGGCCCTGGAGACCGACGCATCGGCACACTACCTCTGTCCGATCTTCTTTGAGTCCGGAGCTAGGTCATGCTCTTGCGTGGGCGCGGCAAGCTCCCGCTCCCGCTGGTCCTGCTGGTCCTGCTGTTCCTGCTGGCCCCGCCCTCTCGCTCGCTGGGCAGGCAGTGCTCGATGCGCTGGCCAGTCAATCGATCCAGACGGTGCAGGACCTAGTGCGAGCCGAGTGGCGCGGCGGTGCGGAGCCAGGTGCTTGGCACGGCGCCACCACTGCCTTTCTCCGCACCGTAAGCACACCAAGCATGGTGGCCCTGTCCCCGCCGCAAGCCAAGACCAAGGTCAAGGTCAAGGTCAAGACCAAGGTCAAGCCAAGGGAAAGACCAAGGTCAAAGCCAAGGCCAGGGCAGGGCGTTGCGTGCGTTTTGGGACAACCTCGAAGGGCTGTATGCTGCGGTGCTGGATATGTGCGCGGGCGAGCCGGTGCGGGTGGTGGGTGTCATGGGCGAGCGCGAGCGCGAGCGCGAACAAGAGCAAGAACGTGATCCAGAACGTGAGCAGGACCAAGACCGTGAAGGGGGGGGTGGTGTGTGTGTGGAGCGGGAGGGAGGGAAGACCAAGTATCTCGGACCGAGGGCGAGACTGAGTTCGGCGCTTGCTCTGCCGGCGGATCTGGTGCGGTGTCTGCCTCTGCCGTCGCGCGTTGAGCTGGGGAACAAAGGGGAGGTGGTGCATGTGGCGGGCGTGCGCGGGTCCGGGCGCGAGACGGTAAGTCGCTCACTCTGTTTGGGTGGGAAGCGAGGTGGGATGGTACGGACCGTGTGGACCGTGCGGATGGTGTGAATGATGTGAATGATGTGATGCTGACGTTGAACTCGGACAGCTGGTGCTGAATTCAGTCTTGCGTTCTCTCTGGCTGCACGAGGAGGAGCAACGCTTTGGCTTGTGGTTCCCTGGGCGGACGCAGGCCTTCAGAGGCGCGGGAGGGGCAGCAGGAGCAAGGCACAGCAGCGAAATAAAAACCAGAAACAAACGCAAATGCGGATGCGCATGCGGGAGCACCTGGCCCAAAAGGGGACCCAGGTGGAAGATGCACTGTTGGCCCAGTTGGGCCAGGACATCGTGGCCCGAGCGAGAAGAAACGGAAGCGGTCTCCTCGCTGCTCTCCTTCGCCTCGTCCTCGATGCACAGACGACGATGGGATGGAGTACGTTTTGGCGCGAAGACCTACCCGGCGCTTGCTCATCGACGCGGTCGGGTCAGTGGAAGAACTGAGCACGGCACTGGCACGCATCTACCCGCCTCGCCAGCATGCCCGCGGGGCCGGAGCCGGGGCGGTAGCGAAGGCGGTAGCGGGGGGAACGTGGACCTGCGACGCTGGTCATCGATGGTTTGGCCGCCTGTTTGTCGATCCGGATGTCGACCGATGCGAGGCAGTCACCCTGGTTTGGTTGCGATGGGCGTGCAGCGATTACCTACTCTAGTTACTGCACCTGCAAGGCAAGGGAAGGGGTGCGTGTGTACGTGATCAATGAGCGAGTGGCGAGTGAGGCAAGTGGGTTTGCCTCGTCCTTTTCGCCGCTTGCTCGCGCCTTGGCTGTGGAGTGCGGTGCGGGGCAACGTGGATGCGACGCTGTGGCTGACTGACACACGGTCTTTCCGCTGAGGAGTCGCAGCCGAGCGGGGCAGAAGCGGCGGCGCGCGGCGGCGGGAGCTGCTGGGCACCGCCCACGCGTGGTGGAGTTTCACCGCGACGGCGGACGCGAGTGGGGGGTGTACGCGTCGGATGGGTACTGTATGAGTAGTCGTCTCTGGGGGGGAAATGTATAGCGGGTCTTTCTTGCTTGGCGGCGTACGCATGGGGGAGGCTGAACGCATCAACTGAATACGGGCATTACCATCTGTATCACAGATCCAGACACAACGGCAATGTGCCCGAGCGGTTAAGGGATTGATTAGAACGCGTGTCTAACCATCAATTAGGCTCTGCCTGCACAGGTTCGAATCCTGTCATTGTCGCACACTTTTTGCTGCTTCGAGTGTGAACCGCAGCGCAGGTACGAGTCACGTTGCTGACGTGCTGGGGCGGGGCGGGGCTGCGACGTAAGCCATGTTGGTGGTGCGTGCGCAACCGCCCGAGCGCCGCACCCCGCCGCTGTCGCCGCGGCGGCTGGCGTGCTGCTGCCGCGCCCACCGCCAGCCGCCGGTCGCGGAAGACCCGGCTGGGGGCAGCGCAGTGCATCACCCGCACCCCCGCCAGTGCCGCCTGCGGGTGCATGACGTGGGCCGCGCAGCACGGCGCCAGTGCGCGTCCGTGCGGCCTTGGCCGGCTGGCATTCCCCACACTCCCCCCGTGCCCTGCCTGCCTGTTCGCTGGCAGGCACCCCCCGGCCCAGCGGGCGGCTGGGAAGCTTCGCGAGGTACAAAGCCGGTCGGTGCCCCTGGCTAGCTTGTCCTTCCTTCCCACCACCCCCACCTCTTCCCCCCCCCCTCTCCCCCCCACCCCCTACTTCGGCATGTTTGTCCGTGCGTCTGCTTCCGCTACTGCTACCCCTGCGTGCCGCTGCTGCGCCCGCCTTGGCCCGTGGCTTTGCCTCGTCGGCCGCTACCACAAGGCCGTCGCGGTGCTCGGTGCGTCGGGCGGCATTGGCCAGCCGCTGTCGCTGCTGCTCAAGTCGAACCCGCTCGTTACCTCGCTCCGCCTGTACGACCTGCGCCTTGCGCCCGGTGTCGCTGCCGACGTTGGCCACGTCAACACACCGCCCCCCCGTTGCTGGCTACGGCCCTGAGCAGGCGGCCTCGAGAAGGCCCTCGACGGCGCCGAGGTGATTGTCATTCCTGCCGGTGCCCCGCAAGCCCGGCATGACCCGTGACGACCTTTTCAACACCAACGCCTCGATTGTCCGTGACCTCGCCAAGGCCGCTGCCAAGGTCGCCCCCAAGGCCCACTTGCTCATCATCTCCAACCCGGTCAACTCGACGTTGCCTATCGTCAAGGAGGTCTTCAAGTCGGCCGGTGTGTACGACCCTAAGCGGTACGTGATCCTTGCTTTCCCCACCCCCTCCTTGTCTCCCTCTGTGCTGTTGCATTTCAATTCAGGGCGCTGAACTGACGCGGTACATTTGATTTTGTTGGCTTAGCCTGTGGTGTGACGACGCTGGATGTGACGCGTGCGTCGACGTTCCTGTCGGGCATTGCTGGTACCAAGCCGGCCGACACGGTGGTGCCTGTTGTGGGTGGCCACTCGGGCGTGACGATTGTGCCTCTGCTGTCGCAAGCGTCGCAGACGAGTGCGTCGCTGGCGAACAACTCGGAGACGTACCAGAAGCTGGTCAACCGGATCCAATTTGGTGGTGACGAGGTGGTCAAGGCCAAGGATGCGCGGTGGTTCGGCGACTCTGTCGATGGCCTATGCCGCGTCGGTGTTTACCAACCACTTGCTGAACGCGCTGAATGGCGCCAAGGGCGTGACGGAGTGCACCTACGTCGACTCGCCGCTGTACAAGGACCAGGGCGTGGACTTCTTCTCGTCCAAGGTGGAGTTGGGCCCCGAGGGCGTGGAGAAGATTCTGCCCGTTGGCACCATCTCGGCCGAGGAGGAGAAGTTGCTCGAGGCTGCGCTGCCCCAGCTCAAGACCAACATTGAGAAGGGTGTCAAGTGGGTGCAGGCCAACCCGTAAAGTCCAGGTACCCTGGCCTTGCTCCAGCGCCGTCGACCCAATCCGATGGGCGCAGAGGGGTGCTCGCATAGTGCTGTTGCTCTAACGAATGAGATGCCTCCGTTTTTGCGTGTTGCTTGGCCGTGGGCACTGGCACTGGGCAGGGAGAGGAGGCTAGGTAGGTAGACCGCGAGGAGAAGGATCGGGGTGGGCGGCAGGAAGCTCGGGATACCGGGTACCGGCACCCCCGGGGGGAAGGTACCGGGAAGCCTGGGACTAGTGACTAGGATCGTGTGGGCCGGGCGGTGGGGCCGTGCACGGTGCTCCCTGGGTAGTTCAGTTCACAGGGGCAAGTTCAATGTTCAAACGTTCAAGTTCAACGTGCAACGTTCAGGCTCAGTCTGAGCGTGCAGCTGGGGCGACGGGTTAGGCACCGGGGCACTGTAGGCGGGGCGTGCTGTGGTGCTCGTTCCCCGGACGAGCGTCTTCCGGTTCGTTCCGGCATTCGCGTACTAACCCTGTTGCGTCCAGCTTGCTGGTGGCATTGGCACTGGTCGCTGTCACTTGTCACGTGGCATGCACGACACACCGGCCGGTACCTCTGGACAAATAGCCGGCCGCCTGTCCGCCTAGGTTCCGCCCCATGCCGTTGCCTCCGGGCTGCTTCATCGGTCACCGGTCACCGGTCTTTCACAATTCCACCCTCCCTGGTGTGCTGCGCTTCAAGAGTCAGTACTCAGTACCTAGCACCTAGCTCCTCGCACGTAATACTTGACCAGGTCCAGCATAGCGAGGGGGTAGACGTGCACGGCACCCGTAGCCACGCAGTAGTAACAACGCCCTGTTCTACAGCTACAGGTTCCACCAGGCCAAGCGGAGAGGGAGATAACGGATCGCATGTGCATGGGGAAAATGCGGCGGCGGCGCGGGGCGGGGGGGGGGGTACGGGAGAGTAGATGCCAAGGGCCTGCGCCAGCAGGACTGCTTTAACCGTCAACCGTCAAGCTTCAAGCTTCACGGAGGAGAGAGGGAAGCGGCAAGTGGCAAGTGGCAAGCCGCCGAGTCCAGTCTAAAGGTTCACGCGGGTTGGGTGAACGTCAGGAGCAGGGTGGGGGATAAAGGGTAAGGTTTGAGAGGCAAACAAGTGCTTGGCCGCGCAACTCCAAAGCCCCACCGGCTCCAAACTACTTTTTGGACGGCTTGATTCGGTCGAGGAGGACGCCGACGGAGCTCCATAGGGAATCGCGTTCGTCCTGCTCAGCAAATGCGCATCCAGCCCAGCGTACGCGGCACTGATCGTCGACCAAGAAGACGTAGCCGAGGTACTGGTTTTGGAGGCCCAAGCGTGGCGGAGCAGTTCCATGTTTTGCCGGGCAAACAGGTAGGAAGGTTGGAACTCGACTGGCGTTTCTTTCCTCAGACCAGAGAGGAAGAGCGAGACGAGGTAAGACTTGATAGCGTTTTGTTGGAGGTTGATCTGGACGTAGCGAAAGTGAGGGTTGTGTTGGAAGGTGGCCAGGTTGGGTTCGACAAAGGACTTGACATGGTCCGTGGATAGGCGCGACGTGAGCACAGCGACGACCGACACGTTGCCCTGGAGGAACTGGGTGGTGGAAACGGTGCTGCGATCGAGGAGCGAGACGCCCATAACGTCCGGGAAGTAAAGCGCTTTAGACTCCTTGATCATGGTGGGTGGACCGCGCCAAATTTTTCCGCCGTGGGAACGCATGAATGTAAATCGTAGTAGTATGGTTGACGCATTTGCTTCATCAACAGTTTACGCTGGTAGGCCAAGGCTTCCTTCTTTTCGCCGGGTCGGTAATGGACGAGATCTTGCTCAGGCCTGGCCTGTCATCGCAACCGGTTTCCTCCTTCACACCCAACGGCACCGCAAGGTACGACAGCGGGATCTTATTCGCCTCCTCGGCCGCACGCGACACGGACGCAGTCAAGGGCAACGCTGGCGCGTCCAGGTCCGGGTCGGGACGGAGAAAGACACTGAGAGAAGGCGGGTATTCCACATTCTGCTCCCCCTCCATGTGGCCGTACTAGCTTTGGCAGTGGTAAAGGGGGCGCGACGTTGCCGCCGGGCGCCCTTGGCCGCCGCCGGCTGCAACGGCTGGCTCAGCGCAGCGGCCGAGGAGATCAAGTACCGGCGTGGGGCAGGCCGCAGCACCGGCAGGGCAGGCGCAAGCGTCTGCCCAAAGAGCGTGCGTCCAACCGTGCGTCCAACGAGCATAGGGTCAGGCAGTCGGGGTTAGCAGCGACGGGGCAGATGGTACAGCGACGCTCCAGGCCCAGGAGGTGGAGGTGGCAGTGGCGGTGGCGGTGGCGGTGGCGGGAACAGCGGCCGAGGTGGAGGCCAGCCTCGCTGGCAGATCCGCTCGGGGGCGCGTGTTACGTAAACCTTCTTCCAGCCTGCGCATTCCGGGGGTTGCTTTTTTCTTCTTTTATTGCCTGCCGGCCGAGGCAAGTTTTTCTTCTTTGCCCACCACCATCATCCTCGTCGCCGGCCTCCTCTCCGCCCCGCGCTTCCGTTGGCTGTTGTGTACTGTACGTGCGCCCTACGTTCTTGCTTCCCGCGATGATTATCCAAACCCAACCCTTGACACGCACCGTGGTGAATCAACGCACTGCGGCCCCGCGTTTTGGAAGCGGTTAAACAGGAATTCTTCGTTTCTGAGCCCCCTCCTCCTTACCTCCGCCTGGTGTGACAGTTGGGACCTGTGTACTGACATGGCCGCTGTTTTGTTTTTGTTTTTTGTTCCAGACCCGTTTGTTCCTTTCGCGCTCATCTTGTGCAGCACCCCCTCTCGCCGCTGGTTGTAACTCGTGAGTCCTCCCCCTGAGCTGGGCAACGATGAGAACTTTGGGATGACGCAGCCCGCCTCCTATAGCAACTTTTTGGAGGCGCGGCAAGGACGATCAACTTCAATTGTTCCTACTGAGCCACACTATTTTGCGCCTCGGCATGGTTACTGACCCGTCGACGTTTTCTGCAGCTCTGCTCTTCACCCCCTTATGCCCTCTAACCCCGCCGATGCCATGGCGGACAAAGTAATGATGAAAATGATTAGATTGATCCAGGATGGTTTTGGCACCAGGTAGATATACCAGGTAGAGCGGCAGCCCGGAGTTGGGCTACATGTCAGGCGTCCGGGGCGAGGTGCTCGTCGGGACGAGCATGGGGATGGCCAATCGAACGGTCTGGTCCGGCGGGTAGACAGGGTAGGGACGCGTGTCACTGTCCACCGCGAGGAGGAGGATCATGCGTTAAGGAACGGTTGGTCGTCATGGTGGAACGTAGGCGGTCCAACGGTTGTCCAGTTCAGTGGTTGTCCGACAAGAGCGGGAAGGCAGTCCAGTCGTTTCACCGCCTCAGCTTGCTCCGTAGACGATTGCGTCGATAACCCATACAGCGCCAGATCGGGCTCGTGCTTCGTCAGTTCCTTCAGCCGTCGCGGACGGAAGAGAGCATGGGCGTGCACCCCTGCGCGCCTAAAGGCAAGAGAGGGGGAACAAGAGCTGGTTATGCGCTTATCGTGGCCTCGGTTGAGATAGTGGAGGAAGGGAGAGGGGGGCGTACCAGGAATACGGGCCCAGGCTTCCGAGGCAGGTTGGCCCGGCGTGCCGTGCGGGGATAGACAAAGACCAGCACGGCCGGGTGAGGGAGACGTTGAAGAGATCCACCTCGCCGCCTGCGGAGGGGAGGTAGGTGAGGGAGGGCAGAGGGTGGCCAATGAGGGCTTGGTGGCGCCATCGTCGACGGGGACGGGCGTGGGGTGGTAGTGGCGGTGGCAGTGGCGGTGGGGGCAGCAGCGCCGCGTGGGGATGGGGCATGGCAGTGAGGATGGCAGCAGTCGCTCATGCTAGCAGCCACCGATGGGGGGCCGCAAGTCCCGTCAAGCTTCAAGCTTCGAGTCTAACGACGTGCTGGAGGGGAGGCGGAATGGGTCAGTGCCATCACGTGACGGAATCATTAATCCTCGAATCATCGCCTACGTGTGACGTGTGACCGGTGACCCCACCACCGTTGGCGCCCGCCCCACCGCCGCCGCCGCCGCCTCTTGCGCCCCCACCGCCACCGTGCCGATGGACGCGCGCGACGAGCAGCCGATTGAAGACGATCCCCTGTCGTGACGAGTTCCGGATCCGCGTCACGCCACCGAGGCATAGCTCTGGCTGGCGGTTCCTCTGCCCGACCGTTGGCCAGGTCGCTTGGGAGGCAGGCTCAAGCCCAGCCAGCGGCCGCTGCGACGGGGCTTGTGGGCCAAACGCGGCGGGAACGTCGTCGTCGGTCCCGCGCTTACCTCCTCCCCTCGGTAGGGGGAAGCACGTCCGAGCGCGTGACCATGACCTACTCTACCCGCAGTGGAGCGCGCCTGCCACGCCGCAAGGCGTGAGCGTGAGCGTGAGCAGCAGTGCTACTGTGCTCGAGACTGCTTTGCCTCCCCCCGCCGATCGGGGAAGCTGAGCTAGAGGTTCACCCTACGTTCCGTGCTGACGCTGAGTACAGGGGCAAGATCCTGCTCCGTGCTGACGGGCGCGAGTGGACGTGCACGAAGACATTCTCCGCTTTTCCTCGCCTTACTTTCAGTCGCTCTTGGCTGGCGCCTGGAGCGAGACCTGCCTCGCTACGAGCGAGGAGGATACCCCTTCCTTTACTAGCGAGGGGCAAGAACGAGCATCATCACGACCACCACGCCACCCCCCAACCAAGTTTACCCACAACCACAACCATAACCATAACCACAGCCACAGCCACAGCCACAACCGTAACCACACTGATGACGACAACGACACCCATCTCCACTTGGGCAAGGGGAAGCAAGTGGAGCAGGAGGAGGATGAGAAGGCGGAGGAGGAAGAGGACGAGGAAGACGATGACGAGGACGAAACGGGACCTCACGAGCGGCATGAGCGCAGAGTATCGTACATGACGCACGCACGCTCGACGATCTGCCCGACGAGACAACATCGACTGTATGCGCCTTTTCGCAGGCGGACGAAGGGTTAGGCTCGGGCGATCGACCGCGGTGCAGGAAGGTGAGGCGCGGGAAGAGAGGCGCGGGGACGATTGGATGCCCTAGCTACGCCCCCTGGTTCAGTGCGCGGGGTACCTCGATTTACTGCAGCCTTGATCCCGGCGTCGGACGAGGTGGGTGGGCGCACTGGTCGGACACGGGAGAGTAGTGCAGGACATGGCGCATCTCACCCTTCTCCGCCGCAGCACGGCGGGGCAAACGTCGTCGGACGTCGTTGCGAGCTGGCATATGAGCGTGCGTCCGTGCTCTGCGTGCCCAGCGCGGGGTCGGGGCCCCGTACCGCCCGGTGTTCGCGCCGTGATCGATTTGCCGACGAGAAGGCGCTGACGGTGCAGCAGTTTCTCCTCTTCATCTACCCGCATACCAAGATCAACATTACCTGGCTCGATGTGGAAGGCTGCTGGCGTTTAGTGACAAGGTGGGCAACGCCTACTTGTTTCAGGAAGCGTCGGAATTTTTACGGGAAGTTGGCCGCGCGGCCGATTGCCGCCATGCGCATGGCCGAGACGCATCGTCTACCAGATGTGTACCGGAAGCGTCGCGGCACGTGTTGGACCATTGGCACGACTGGTGTCGGAAAGAACTGGACACGTTGAGTGCACGCACGTTGCTCGTGTTGGAACGCAAGCGATCCTGGTTCCTCGAGCGCTTGCTCAAGCTCGGTCTTACTTGTCCCATGCGGGACTTTGAATGTCACCCGACCTGCACGCATGCCCAGGCGTGTGCACGCGTGTTGCAGGACACGTGGGAACGCGGGTACCGCGCGTGCCTCAGCTCGGGTCCGCCACAGCCGTCGGCAGTGTGGCGGCAGCTACGCGAGGGCGAGGGAGGCCCACCAAGGGACGCATTGTGTGCCCAAGCGGCACGCGATTGGCGTCAACTCCTCTTTGACCGCATGTTCTCCCTCCCGCTGCGCATGGGCTGGAGACATCGGCACAGAAGATGTTTTGTCGGTGCGGCTGGAGATGGGGCCGTAACAGGGGAATCGGTTGCCCCTCGTATCCCAGCCGGCAAGGTGTTATTATACGGTGCAAGCATGGTTCTGGGTAAGGAGGACACGGTCTTGCACTACTAGCCACAGCTACGTCCATTTTTTCCCCCTCTTTCGCGATGTGTTGGCTGTCTATAGAAAAATTCATTTGGAAGATGACAGAGGCAGGATTGGTCTGAAGCACAACACAAGACGAGACGAGTCAGCATGCTTGCCCCGGAGTGTCGCAAGCGACGAGAACGGGAGATTGATCAGGACAATAACGCAGATAATTTAGGGGCCCACCACCTTTCGGTGCGTCGCCAAAATGTATACTTCTCATCCTTTCGGGGGGAGCGGAGAAAGGGACATACCAGTACTGATTCGGCACAGGTGAGGTGCAGCGATGGAGACCTGGGACGCAGACAGAAAGAGGCCAGTGTCAGTCGGTGCTGGGGTTACGGTGCGGAACAGGATTCAGACATCCAGGATACAAGGTATCGGCATGGACCCTAAAGGATCGTCCGCGGATTGACAGATATAAAAATGATTGTGCTCATCCTCCATCTGCGGCTCGAGGGGGGTGGGCATACACATACCTCGTCTCGGCTGTGGGACGGCAGACTGGGTCGTCCGTGTTGTTGGTGGGGGTGGTGGTAGGAGTAGAAGTGCCGATGGGGGGGTTGCTGCATGCTTAAAAAAAGAAAATTCCACTGCTCCTCCACGGCGGAATGGGGGTGGGATTCCGGGGCGCATTTGATTAGGAATTTGCTGATTTCGAGGCTGCGATCGGCGGCGGTAATCGAGAGGCTGGTGGTGGGTGACTAGGGTGACCGGTGACATGCCGCACAGGAACCCAGGCAGGCTATTCGGCGTCCACACTAACGCCGACTGACCGGACGCTTCCTGCTGGTTGGGTTGCAGCTGCTAGGTCACCGACGCAACACAGGCCGCGCTCCCCCCCCCCACCATCTCCTCTCTCGTCGCCCTTCTCGCCGGCGATGATGCACCTGACGCCTCGGATGGGCGCCGCGCTGTTGGCGCGCCACGTGCAGGCCCCTGCGTGCCGCCCACGCTCCCCCTTCCGTCGCCGTCTTAGCACCGCCAGTCCTGCCGGTCCTGCCAGTCCCGCCCACCTCCGCGTCCGCCGACCGCGGTGCTACTGATGAACATGGGCGGACCTTCGACCTGCTGAGGTCGGGGACTTTCTCTCGCGTCTGTTCCATGACCGCGAGCTGATCCCGCTCCCGTTCCAGAAACGATTGCGCCACTGATTGCGCGTCGGCGTACGCCCAAGATCGAAGGGCAGTACGCGATTGGTGGTGGCTCGCCCATCCGACGCTGGACCGAGCTGCAAGGGAAGCAGATGGCGCAGCTTCTGGACGAGTTGCACCCGAGCACGGCGCCGCACAAGCCTATACGGCGTTCCGTACGCACGTCCTTTGACGGAAGAAGCGTTGGATGAAATGGCGCGCGATGGGGTGCGGAGAGAGGTGGCGTTTACCCAGTCCCGCAGTACAGTTGTTCCACCACGGGAAGCAACCTTAATGAGCTGTACCGCCAGCTACGTGCGCGTGTCCAAGCTGGGGACAAGCGGCGGAACAGATTGAGTGGAGCGTTGATTGATCGGTGGCCTGCCCACCCCGGCTTGGTCCAAGCGTTTACCAATCGGATTCAAGCTGCGTTATCTGCACTGCCGATTCCCGAGAAGGAAAAGGAGAGTGTTCCCATTCTGTTTTCGGCGCACTCGTTGCCCATGTCCATCGTTTCGGACCGCGGCGACCCTACCCGGCCGAAGTGGCTGCGACAGTCCAGGCTGTGATGCAGCAACTGGCCACCGCAACCCGTACCGCGTCACATGGCAGAGTCAGGTCGGGCCCTCGGCCTGGCTCGGTCCGCAAACTAGCATGTCTGTCCAAGGCTTCGCTCGGCAGGGTCAAGCATGCGCTTGCGGTACCGATTGCATTTACGCAGGACCACATCGAGACGCTCTACGAGCTAGACATTGAACTGGTCGAGAGGCCAAGGAGTACGTCCTGTCTCCCCGTCTCTTTCTACCCCCGCTTCTGCTTTCCCTTGACCTGCCCCCTGGGACTTGACTGACCAAAAGTCAAATGTGACAGCACGGCTGACGCTGCATCGTGTCGAGTCACTCAACGACGAGCCAACCTTTATCCGCGCGCTGGCCGACCTGGTCACAGCGCACCTCTCTGGGGGAGGACAGCCGGGCTTGGCCACGAGCCGTGGAGCCAAGGAAGTACGAGTCGGCAGATGCAGCTACGTTGTCCTGGGTGCACCAACCCGGTGTGCGCGGACAAAAGGCCTTCTTTGGCCAGAACTGTCGGGACAGGGGAAGACTTGTTTGCGCACCGCCCGCGCCGACTCCAAGCGCGTAGGATGGCCTAGCACAGTAGGACACCTGCGCTTAGGCACGAGCATCAAAGACCAAAGCTGTAGCCCTCGCACATGTAAAAAACACCTGCTGAATCGCAGAAAATCCACTCATAATCCCCACAACCCTCCACGCACCGCGCCAGCTAATAATAAATCCGAACAGGCACCCTATTCAACGTTGAACGTTGCATTGACAGTTGCCACTACCGTGTTGGCGTGGGGTCGGGTTTGCCTAACCCACCACCCCACCATCTCTGCCTCATCCAACCGGTACGATGGACAAAATTGTGCGTAGTTGTCACGTTGACGCTCTATGTGCCCCCCCTCCCCCCCTCCCTCCCCTTCCCTTTCCAGCTCGCCGCCGCTGACTCCCCCTCGTCCCGCCCCCATCAGCATTGCCCTCGTCGCGCCGGACAATGTCCCGCTCTACGTGCGCAACTTTGCCTCCGACGCCGAGGCAGAGCTCAAGACCAACTTTCTCGTCCACGGCTCTCTCGACGTGATTGCCGAACGAAGTAAGCTCCCCCCTCCCGTCTCCGCGCCCCTTCCTCACCCCACGGCCACCGGTGGGGGAGCGGACACTTGGACACTTGGATACTTAGGGTGCCGAGCAGGTAGCAAGCAGGTACTGACGGCCTTGATGACCAGCGGCGCACAAGCAGGTGGAACAGTACTTGGGACTACTGTTTACGCAGGAGGATGTAGCCGTGTACGGGTTCCAAACGTGTACCAAGCTCAAGATCTGTCATGGTCTTGGTCACTTCGGGCCAGGTGGTGCGTGACCTGGATATGATCACTGTAATCCACGTTCTCCCCCCCCCGCGCGCGCGCGCTCTCCCGCTGTCGCACTTCCCCCCCCCACCGCGCTCTCCCTCGTGCGCCCTTGCCCCTTCCCCCTTCCCTGCTTACCCCCATGCTGAGCCAGTGCATGGTACGCTGACCAACTTGTAGGTGTTCCGCGGGATCTACCACACCTACTTGCGCTACATCTCCAACCCGTCAATGACCTGCCTCGCAGCTTGCGCTGTATCTGGCACCGAGGGCTCGCGTGCCATCACTGCCCGGCCCATCCGCAGCCAAGCCTTCGACCGGCAAATGGAGTTGGTGGCTGGTCTCTAACTCCAGCTCCAACTGGCCATGCAACCGCCACGTTCCTGGCGCACGTAACTCACCTCGAACGGACCGCGCCCCGTCTCCCAACCCGCCTGACCCCAAGCCCAAGGCAGACGGACGCAATCCCTTCCAAGCCACACCCAGCCAGGCTTCGCTACGCTACGCAAAGCCCGGCAAGCCAAGGCAAGTCAGCTCGAGCCCCACCAACCAAGCCAAACCAAATCAAATCAAAGCAAAGCAATCGAATGTACATATATACGAGGAAAGATGGGTCGATGACAGCGGGGTATGAGCAAGGGTTCTATAGACCGATCGGCCACCGCGCCCAATCGCGCCGGACCGGTACACGAACGAGCGAACGAGCGAACGAGAGCGAACGGAACGGCACGGCACGGCACGGCACGCGGGGTGCGGGTACCTTGCCCTGTGCTGCGCCGCTGTGTGCGCCCCCGGACTTGGTGGCGTAGGCGCATGAGGGAATTAGCACGAACAGGATGACAAGTACCCGGGAGCCGGTTGGGCGAGGTTGATAGGTTGTGAGTTGCTGCCGGGTCCTGATCCTGATCCTGAGCCAGAGCCAGGCGGGACAGGGGAGCAGATTGCCGAGCGACGACAATGTCCCTCACTAGCGCTTCGAAGGCCCGCTCGACATTCTCCCCTTCCTTGGCGCTCGTCTCGAGAAAGGCACAGCCGTACTTGGTCGCTAGCGCTTGCCCTTCTTCCGTCGACACGGTTCGCGCCGCTCCCTGCGCCATCGCATCGAATCCAGCATCGAATCCAGCATCGCACATCATCGAACAGGGGGACAGCGGTTAGTAAGCATGCCTCTGCCGCAGTGTACGCTGCAAGCGAGGAAAGAATAGGGTAGGGGGGAATTCTGGCACCTCACGCACCTCGTCCACCTTGTTGCCCACGACAATCTTGACGGCAGTCATGTTAGTGAGAAGGTCTCCAGTTCCTTGAACCAGGTCGGGAGCGAGGTAAAGCTCGCGCGGTCGGTCACGTCGTACACTAAGATGGGGGGAAACAAGGGGGGGGGGGTTAGCATGGACCTCAGAGGCAAGAGGCGCGGTAGCTAGCCGAGGGGACAAGGCAATCGGGGAGAGGACGTACCGAGGATAACGCCGTTGGCGGAGCGGTAATAAGTGTGGGTGAGGGTGCGGTATCTCTCTTGGCCAGCAGTGTCCCAGATGCAGAGCTTAAATCGTTTCTCGTCCACAGTCACGATCTTGGTCTTGTAGTCGACGCCGATGGTCGCGCTGGCCTCCTCTCGGGGAGGAATTCGCCGTCGGTAAAGCGATGAGCAAGGAGGACTTGCCGACGGCAGCCGACTGGGGAGGGGGGTCAGCACACAGCACCGGCCCAGGCACGAGCACGAGCGAAGCACGAGCGAAGCACGAGCGAAGCACAAGCACACGCAAGGACACATGGGACGCACACCAATGAGGAGGATCTTGAGGGCGGGCGTGTCGGGCGCATGGCGGCGGAGGCGGTGTGGGAGGCGGCGGCGAGCAGAGGCGGTGTCGATGCGGATGGCGAGGACGGGCGAGGGCGGCGGGCGGGCGCTGCTAGTTACTCGTTAGCCCGATGCTGATTGGATTGGCCTGAAAGGCGAGCGGGGACGCGTGACGCTCACCCTCCCCGCGAGACGCACGCAGCGCACGGTACTCCGGGTAAATGCGCACTGCCATGTGCAATGTTCAATCCTGCTCAGCTGACCACGACCGTTCACCCGATCCCGCGCGCCGGGGCTGACGTCAGCCCTCAGCCAAGCCCCTTGGCCAGCGTTACCCCCACCTCTTCCCATGCGCCCACCCCGCGCCCCACGATCCCTTTCCGTGCCGCCCCTGCCGCCCCCACCACCGCACGATGGATGCCCACCGCGCGTCCTGGACGCGCCATGTGCACACGCTCGTCTCGCACCTGCACCGTGCGCAGCAGGAGCTGCTGCGTCTGCTGCCCATCTGGCCTGCGTCCGAGCCTGGTCCCCTGGTCGCGCTGCTCCATGGCCCGCCGTGCGTGCTCTACCACGGCCCGGACACTTACGTTGCCATCACGATTCTGCGTGTGCCTTGGTACGCGCTTACGCCGTCGGCTGTGCATGTGACGCTGATCAAGCGCGGCTGGCGAGCTGCGTGGCTTGGCACCTGCCTCCCGCCCGAGACCAGTGGGACGTGACGCCTTCTACGGAACTGGGTCGAGCGCCGGCCGTCGCACTTCTCCCCCCCCCCTCGCCTGAACTGCGGCGTAGGTCCGTCCCTACCTCGCCAAAGGCACGGAGACCCTCGTCCACTAGCCAGCGGTCCGTCGTATCTCCCGACCTGCTCACTTCGCCCCGACCGACGTCGGCGCGGTCGAACCACTCGGAACGCACTCCGCCCCCGCGCCACGTACAGTCCCCGCCCGCGGACGGGAAATCGTCCCAGCGCGCCGCAGGGTACGTTCGCCGACGCACACGCGCATACTCTCCCACCGACCCAACCCGCACAACCCGTGTGGGTACCCGCACCTCCTTCCCCCAGAGCAGTTGGCCATGTACGAACTGCAATCGGACCACTTTGCGCGTCGCTGGGCCCAGTCTCAGTTCGTTCTCATTCCCATTTGCATTCTCATTCTCATACTCGTTCTCATTCTCCTCATTCGCATTCTGGTTGTCTTCGCCTCGCACCCGCACCGCACCTGCCACCGGAACCGCAACCGCTTGTGCCCGTTGCGACGCACCTGATCCTGTGCCAGCCAGCGCGGGGGACGGGTACTTTCGCCTCCTGTTCCACACGGCGGGCGGGACAGTGGTCAGTAACACGTTCCGTGTCTGGTCATTGACGCCACCGATGGGCGTGCCGCGGGGCACCGTGGCTGGTGCCTCCGTTGCTGCTGGGCGAGGTAGGTATCTGGCTCGTGGGCACAACGGTAGCCTGGGCATGGTACGTGGCTTCGTACGTGCCGCCTGTGGTGGTGGGCTTGGTACGTCACCTGGTACGCTTGGTCTTGCCTGCCGTGGTGGGTCATCCTCTCCCCGCGCCCGCGCCCGCCCCCTTGCGGCGCAGGCGCAAGCGCAGGCACAGGCGCCACCGCGGGAGCGTACCCCGTCCCCGACTGAAATCCGCCATACTTTCCTCTTGGCTGCCTTGGGCATTCGTCGTCCGCTCCTGCTCCACCTCGATGCTCAATTGGGCCGAGGGGGCGTGACGTATTGGCGCTGAAAAGCTGAGGAAGGACAGACTGACCCCCCCCCCCCTCCCCTCCCGCCCCTTGACTTTCTCTTTCTCAAGCCCGCATTTGACCTTGTTTCGATGAACGCATCGATGAACCATTTCCATGCTCTCCTGTCTCTGGCCCATCAAGCCTCAGGACGCAAGGTCCAATAGCTCACCGCTGTTTCATGTTAAGGGGGGGGGCAAGCTGAGCCGCAACCTCCTGTCCTCCAACAGCAAAAAATTCGACAATGACAGGATTCGAACCTGTGCAGGCAGAGCCTAATTGATGGTTAGACATTGCTGTTCTAATCAATCCCTTAACCGCTCGGGCACATTGCCTTGATGAAAGAGCAAACTGGGTTTCCCCTGTATCTGAGATTGCAATTTCCAGTTCTTTGCTAGCTGGTGACTTACCCAAAACGCCGACCATCCATCTTCCCTCGGGCTTCTGCTGCTGTCCACCTCTCTTTTCCAGGCCGGCCCACCCATCCCCATCCCCATTCCCATTCCCATCCTACCCGTCCAAATCTCCCAGACAATGAACGTATCTTTTGACCAAAGATCCAGATGGTTCGCGCATAGGCATAACATTCTCCTCCCCAGCGTCAGGGCCACTGCTATCCGGCCGCCACGCAGACCACAACCCCTCTGCGCCGCGTCGCCATTCGCGGGGTACGCCAGCGCAGCCTGGCCGCAGTCCCGCCAGGAACCACACACAAAAGGAAGGGGGAACAAGAACGGAGCAAGCCAAAAGGCAAGAGAGCAACGAAAGGCGATTACTTGCTCTTTTCAGAGTTCTTGAGGACCTGCTTGACATCTTGGCTTCCTCAACCAAGAAGCGCGAACGATACGGGTACGAACGCAGGCGCCGCACCGGCTTCCGCCGTACGCGCGCGACACGTGCTTTTGGCGCTTGGACACAGTGGCGAATTCGCGCGGACGCAAGCTCTTGATGCCGGCCAGGGGAGCGTGGCAGTCACCGCACTTGGGACTCGCAGCGAGCTTCTTCAAGTGCTTCGTCACCACCTTACCACCGGGGTCTTGACCACCGTGCGGCGGTTCGACTTGGTGTTGTACGGGTTTTGCTTGCGGAGCGTCACGCGCTGGACCATCTGTCGCGGCAGCAAGACAAGCCAAGGGGGGGAGGTTAGTCCAAACTGGAGCGACCTGGGGGGAAGGGAGGAGGAGAGGCAAGGCGCAGCAACGAGACAGCACATGCGCTCGCACAGCCAGGACAAGGGGCAGGGGCGGCAGAGGGACCAAGGCAACGTACCGTGCTGAAGCGGGTGGAGGTGGGCTGGGGAGTTCGAGCGAAGCCAAGCCAACTCGCTGGATCTGCTTAGCCCGGCGGGCGGGCCGCGGGCGCAGCGGGGGGGCAGGTAGGGTTGCGCGAAACTGCCCGGGGCGAGGCAGGCTGTACTCCCCCTGTGCCACCAACTATTTTGGGGTGCCGCAGCGCCAGACTAGGGTTGGCTGCCGTCCGTCTGCGTCGCGCATCAGGCGTCACGTGATGTATGGGTGGTGTGACATGGGACGCATAGGGTGTGACATGTGATGGGAACGCGGACGTGATTCGGCTGTGACATCTGTCACAGCTGGTGGTGCTCCCAAACACACTGGTCGCGGTGACCGGCGGGGCGCCTAGACAGCTGAACGATGACGACAGAAGGACACTGGCGCCACGCGGTCCGAGGCGGCGGGCGTGCGGTGTGCTTGAGGCTGCGCTGGCACTGCGGCAAGCACGTGGGCAGGTGCGGCCCAAGTGGCCCTGGGCGTGGGTGTGTTAACGGTTTGGTCATCGTCATTGTCATCCCTCTCGAGGCTCCCGTGGACTGCGGATCGCAATGGGGGGAGGCAGTCCACACGGGGGCACAGGGGGGAGGGCCGCCAGCAGGCGGGGGAGGGAGCTGCTCCGTGCTGATCCCTGCCCTGCCCGGCATGGGCCGGCTGTATCATGTAACCATGCTGCAAGTGAGGGCAGTCGACGATTCTCGCTTCCCGCTGCGCCCTGCCCCCGTGCAGCGACCCACTGGGCTAGTGCCGCGAGCGCACGTGCAGCCGCGGCAGCCCCGTGCAGCGCCCCTGCAGCCCCGGGCAGCCCGCCGCGCTGGTGACGCCATTGCCCAGCGCACTGCCCCCGTGCGGCCCCCCGCGCGCGCCCGAGCACCTGATCGGCTCTGATCCGCGGGCGCAGACGCTGGCGCCGAGCGGGCGCTGCGGTCGCTGGGCGGCGGCAGCTGATTTCAGACGCACTGAATCGGGCGGCGCTTAACCCTAGGCCGTGTACTAGCACCCTGGACAGTAAGTACTCAGCTCAGCACAGCAGCAGCTCCCACCCACACCTGCCTGCCCTGCGCATCCAGCCCACCCCCCCCCACCACCACCACATGCGCCCTCCCCCCCCCGACGAGCTTGGTCGCCGCCCCCAGCGACGAGCTCGGCACCCCCTCCTCCACGCCCACACCACCGCCTCCGAGTCCCGCACCGCCACCACCCCCGCCTCCTCCGCCTCTGCCGCCGGCCTCCCTCGCCCGCCTCTTCCTCCCCCTCCCCCTCCCCGTCCCCATGCCCCCCTAGCCTCTCCTCCCCCGACTCGCTCCCGGACCTCCCCACCCCCACGCCCGCCTCCGCCGCCACTCCCGCCGCGCCTCCTCCCTCCTCCGCTCCTTCAGCACCCGCATGAGCATCGCCAGCCTCGCCTCCTTCCGCCCCAAACACTCTGCGCCCCGCTCCGCCCCGTCCGACGCCAGCCACCCGACACGCCTCCCAGCTGCCCCCCGACCCTGAACCCGTCGTGCCCCCCCAGCCCTACTTTATGGTCCTGCCCCGCAACAGTTCCCACAGCTCCATTCGCAACGGCAAGCAACCCATGTCTTCTCCCCGCGCGCCTCGGTCGGGGACGCCTCCACCCCGCTCGAGCCGCCGTCCTCCTCTCGGCCCTTGGCCCCGTTGACCCCTAGCCTCAGCACGCGTCAGCTGGCCGCCGGCAAGGGCGTCTGTCGCTCGCGCCTGACGCGGCCGGGTGGGGCCAACTGCGTGCGACCAGCTCCGAAGGCTCGCTTCCTGTTTCTCCAGTACCAAGGCTCTGCATGGTCGGCGCCGCCTTCGATCTTTGGATCGAACCTTCCAACCGGCCTGCCTCGTTCCTCTCGGCCTCTGCGTCCAGTGCCGCCGGCTTTGACAATACCCATCTCCATCTGGGGGAGGACTTGGCGCTGCTGTCGCATGGCAAGACGCTGAACTGTACCGCGCCAATGCACGTCGGGCCACCGACCCACAAACGGTATATGAGCTGCGGTGTTTATGGTGGAAGCGGCGCAGGTGCGAGAGGACATGACGCTGGACCCCAAGGAACGCAAGGCACTGTACCACGAAAGCTTTGGGATGCTACGCAAGATCGCTGACCGTGGCCATGTGGGTGCGCAGTACTACCTGGCCGAGTGCATGGCTGCCGGGGTAGGGCGGGAGGGCAAGGCGGGCATGTCGCGTGCACGCGCAGTACGTGTTGGCGGCGAAACATGGGCATGCGATGCGGCGTACAAAGCTGGGCGTGCTACGAGAAAGGGTGGGGGTGCATCAAGGACAATTCCAAAGCGCTCCAGTGGCTGCGCAAGGCCGTGCACAAGGTCACCCCGGTGCACTCTATCGATTGGGCACGGCCGAGTTGAATGGCGAGCTGGGGCGACGCAAAAACGCTAAAGAAGGCATCAAGTTTCTCAAATTGTCCGCGCAGTAGCTACGACCGAGTGGCCCAAGCGCTTCATGAGCTGGCCCTCATTCACGACCGTGGGATTTCGGGAGTGGTGTTTCCGGACCACGATCATGCATGTGAATTGCTAGCGCGCGCGGCCGAGTTGGGCTACGCGCCGAGCGCGTACAAGTTGGGTACAATTACGAGTATGGCAAGATGGGCTGTATGGTGGATGGGGGATTGAGTGTGCACATGTACAACATTGCCGCGCAGCAAAACCACAAAGACGCCTGCTTTGCCTTGACGGCGTGGTACCTGGTTGGCATCCCTGGCGTCTTGCCACAAAGTGATACCGAGGCCTTCCTCTGGGCCCAACGGGCTGCCGACCAAGGCCTGGCCAAGGCCGAGTACGCTAGGCTACTTTTATGAAAATGGGATTGGGACCGCGCGGGACCCGAGCGCCGCACGAATCTGGTACGCCAAAGCGGTGGAACATGGGGACAAACGCGGCGGACCTAGGTTGAATGGGTTGCCCAAGGCCCCAACGCCGCGTCGAACGACCGTGGCGTAACCTGCGTAATCGCTCACCTCTTCTTCTCTCCTCTCCTCTCTCCTCTCTCTCTCTCCTCTCTCTCTCTCTCTCCTCTCTCCTCTCTCCTCTCTCCTCTCTCTCTCTCTCCTCTCTCCTCTCTCCTCTCTCCTCTCTCCTCTCTCCCTCTCTCTTTCCTACCCTCTGCTCACACCGTGAGCTCTGCCTTGCGTGGCTGTCATCTGTTTCCTCTCTCATCTTTTACTCTCATTCTCACCCTGCCCCCCCCCCGAACAGGACACTATCTTTTACCACGTCCCCCCCTGTCTCCCTTCCCCCCTGTTCCTCTGTTCCCCTGTTCCTCAGTTCCTCTGTTCCTCTCTTTCATTCGATTCAAAAAAAGCAGTCCTGTCCGCGTACCAAAACCGCTGTGCTCCCCCCTCGCTACTAATTCACCGTTTGACGCAATGCATAGACCGAGCCAACTGGGTTGCGTATCCTTGCGCCGCGCAGGGGCTTGCACGTACGGCTCACCTAATAAAAACCTTAATGCGGAAGGGATGCTATGCAGATGAGCTGCAGGGAAAGTTGCGTGAGAACCAGCTACCGATCCAATTACCAAACGCAGCAAGCCACCCTGCCTCGAGCCAACCCCAGCGACCAATAACCACGTACGAATGCAGATCACGACTATCAGCAGCACACTACGGTATAGCCGAGTCAAGATTCAAGGGGACGAGATGAAAAGGTGGTATTAGAAAACAAGCGCGGCAGCGCACGCGCACGGGGCGTAAAACATGATGGCGTAGAACCGAGCATCAAACCTTAGGCCTTACCTCTCCTTCGATTGTGCGGTGAGGAAGAAGGTGGAAGAGTTTAAAGCGTGTTGACCGTGTGCAAGTCCTCCAGTGCCTCGTGGACACGCTTGGACATGGTCTTCTCGCCCTCGCGCACCCACACGCGCGGGTCGTAGAACTTCTTGTTGGGCTTATCGGGGCCCTCGGGGTTGCCCACCTGGTGTTGGAGGTACGCCTTCTTGTTGAAGATATAGTCGCGGATACCTTCGAGGTAGGCAAACTGCGTGTCAGGTCGACGTTCATCTTGACCACGCCATTCTTGACGGCGGTGTAGATTTCTTGCTTGGTCGATCCCGATCCGCCATGGAAGACAAGGAAGACCGGGTTCTCCTTGGTGAACCAGTCTGCTTTTGACGTACTCTTGGTGGTCGCGGAGAATGTCGGGGCGGAAACGACGCTGCCGACCTGGTACGATCCGTGGCAGTTACCAAACGCAGCGGCGATGGAAAGTTGGGTGTGATCTCGGAGAATTCACGGTAAATGTCCCAAATGTCTTGCGGGGAGGTGAAGAGGCTAGCGTTAGCTGCGCCTTCGTTGTTCACGCCATCCTCTTCGCCGCCCGTGATACCGAATTCCATCTCGAGCCAGATCCCCATGGGAGCCATCTGCTTAAGGTACTTCTTGCAGATCTGGATGTTGTCCTCCTTTGACTCCTCGGACAAGTCGAGCATGTGGGACGAGAAGAGCGGGAAGCCATGGTCCTTGTAGTACGCCTTGTCAGCCTCGAGCATACCGTCGAACCAAGGCAGCAGTTTCCTGGCACAGTGGTCCGAGTGCATGATGACCGGGATGCCATACAACGGAGCAATAGTGCGCACATAGTGCGCAGCCGCAATCGCTCCTTCGATCGAAGCTTTCTGTTGCTTGTTGTCGATGCCCTTGCCGGCCCAGTAGGCCGCACCGCCATTGGACACCTGCACCATCACGGGCGCCTTGGCGTCGCGCGCGGCCTCCATCACAGCCACCGCCGTGCTGGACGATGTGACGTTGAAAGAGGGAATGGCAAAGTGGTGCTCGCGCGCATAGTCAAACACCTTGTACACGTCCTTGCCCTGCACGACGCCAGCGGGAACAATGTCGAGAAGACCCATGGTTGAAGGTGGAAGTGTGAGTGGGTAGTAGAGAAAAAAGGGAGTTGGGAGAAGGGGGAAGGAAAGCTGGAAAAGCTGTGGTGACCAAAGCGCATCGGGACGCTGGCGGCAATAGCTATTATACAGTTGGAGCGCCCTCAAGCTCTCAAGCCAACACGGTGCTGGGAGCGATCGAGCCTGCTTGCTTGCTTGCTCGCATTGCATCTCGTGCCCCTCGTTGCGCTCAACGACATCGACCATCTACCATCGACCATCGACCATCGACCGACAGTGCCTGAGCCTCAGGACTCTTGCCCCGTTCCCAGTTCCCAGTCAGAGTTCTGAGTTCTGCATACTCAGCCTGAGCGAGATCCGAGATGGAGAACAGGCGGCGCTGGTCATGCCGCGCCACACACTGCCGCCACGCGAGAAGTTACGCCCTCGCAACAGAGGCAGGGGGCAGTCTTGCCCCCAGCCAGGCACTCACTGCTGGTGCGGGCCCGATCCAAACTTGCCCAGCTGAGGCCATAACACGCATAACCACACCAGATATCTCTCTCTACCTAGTTAGTATCTGGCAACGTACCCTGCCCTCGCTCGACCCGCCCCAGCAGCGCACGTCCCAGATCCAGACCTCAGAATCTCAGCCCAAGCTGTCACTCTAAGAGGAGGGCTGACGCGTGACGCTGAGGTTTAGCCGCTCGCCTAATCGTTAATCGTTAATCGTTTTAATCGTTAAATCGTTAATCGATAATCCCCCCTCCCCTGCGTTTGGAAACGGGCGCCGACAACCCCAAGTTGGCCGATTTCATCTAACCACCTCCGCCCACCTCATACGCTCGTTTGCCCCCGGCCCAGCACCTTCTCGTGCCGCCTCTTAGATCTCAGCTGCTGAGGGCTCAGGCTGAGCTCGGCGAGAAGACTCGGGCGCTCAGGTGCTCAGGCCCTCTCGGACCCACACTGCGATGATCGATCATCGATCATCACTTGCATCACTATCACTCAGTTGAGTATACTCATCGAGTACTCATCTTCTCCCATCTCATCTGAGAATCTCAATTTCGTGCGCCTTGCCTGGTTTGCTTTGGCCAAGGGGGGTCGGCGGCGTCTCTGTTCGATACTGGGAGGCGGTCGATATTCGGTACTTGCCAACTGGCGTTACCTATGTAGTAAGGTTGACGTTGATGACGCGTTAATAAACGTTTTAAAAAGTGAACGTCAACGCGAACGTCAACGCGATAACGTCGCGAAATAATAGCGACTGAGTGTACCATCTGAGTGAAGAGTGACACTGAGAGTACCTATAGCATGGCAGCAGATGGAAAAGTAAGTACTGAAGAGTGCCGTAAAGCACATGCGCTAAGGTTTAAGGCTCAACGAGGTCGGTGGCCGGACCGCCAATCCACTGGGACCAGCCGAGTTTGCACGATGGTGTTTCACTGCCTCGTTCACGGCTTCACAGGCCCACAGCTCTTATATTGGTTCGGACGCGCGGGAGGGCACACAGTCCTATTTTGCCACCACAGCGTTCCAAAGTGCGGACTTAGTACATTCTCAAGCTAATAAGTGTTCATACCAAATCTCCTCCACACCGTCCTGTGAGTTGTTGTGAGTGCAAAGTTCTTTACTTGTATTCGCCTTTGGTCGAATGTTGACTGCGATGACAATAATTGTCTTCTCCTGTCTCCCCACCCAACACGTTCTCAGCTAGCCAACTCAACCCACCGGGGATAACTAGTCACTCGATCACGATTCCTCAAGCTTCTTCACCAACAGTTCAGCATGTTCAGTGTTGAAGCTGTTGCAGTTTGTTGAACACTACGGTTGCACTTTTGACTTCCACTTTGTGTCTGTGCGATCGAGCGCCCTCGGCCTGAGGGCTCGCCCTGAGCGCCTAAGCACCTTGACTAACTAAGCATGAGCGCCAGTGGCTCTCTCAGTGCAGTGAGCCCAAGTGTACAGGTGTCTCCCGAGGGAGGCACCAGAGGGCAGTCTTACTCGACTACAGGCACGCGCACCAGGGCTCAGGCCGGCTCGCTCGACGCCCACCTCGCTGCCCGTGCCCTCATTACTAGTATGTCCCTGTGGTGCCGTATATGCGACGCTAATTTCCTGAACGCGGCGATTACGAGCAGGTTGTTCTGCATGTGCTCACAGTGGGTTCAATGAAGAAACGTACAGATCCAAGTGAACCTCGAGAGGCAGGTGGATCACGCTATCACGCGCCACGACGGGCGCTATGGACTCTTCCATCGTCCAACAACTCTGCTGCTCTTGTGTCGCCGACATGATCCTCAAGTTCGAAGAGAAGAATGCTGAGAACCCGCCCATCCACACTCGCTCATCCCTGAAGGGGATTGCTCTCCCGAAGTCAAAGGCCGGGATCATCGAGCTGAACCAATTCGAGGAGGACGATCTGTGGAGGAAGAGCTTTTTGATGTGCCCGGAGCTGTTCCTGCCGCAGTTTGAGCAAGCAGCCAAGGACCAAGATCGATGTGGTACAACAGTCCCTTACCGACAAGGGTCTGGGCCGTTCCCAGCTCGGGGACTGTGTCAACGTATGGGCATAGTATTCAGCACGTCTGTGCACCAAGAAGTGCATGATAGAGCAAGACTGCCAGAAAGTACTGATGCGCAACTACGAGAAGGGGCCCAGTCACGGGGAGGAACGAAACGAGAGAATACTTCATTTCGGGGGGGCGTCACACGTGCACATATGGACTTGAGGAAGCTGGAAGTCCCCCGAACTGAGCGCCAAGGCGCGGAGCAAAGACGTAGCCCAGAGGATTACAACGAACGGTGCCATGCACCTGTGGGGCGCGCGCGCCAGATGTTTGCTGCGGCAGATCCACTCCAACAGAGGTTCCGATCGGCCTCGACTACTGCAGTACTCAGTCAGTACTCGTCCAGCGTCCCAGCGTCCCAATTACCCCGGGCGGAACCAGGGCGGAATGCCGAGCCAAGCCCTCTCTTCTTATTAGGATCGGGAAGCGGGAAGCGGGAAGCGGAGTGACATTTGACGTGGGTGACGCTGTGGCGGCTGGAGACGCTAGCCTGTCCCTTTTCGCACGACCTGCCCACCACCTTTTCCCCACCTCTCGCCCCATGTTTGGCCTTGGCGGAAGCAGCGGAGCTGCCGCTCCCAACCCGCATCTCGAGATGGCCACGGCCGAGGTACGTCGTTTGTTGACTCCGCTGCCAGGACCTGGACTAATTGGGTTCTGCCTCCCTGCCCTGCCTCTCTAGCTCGACATGATCACCGATACGTTCAACAAGCTCGTCTCTTCTTGCCATGCCAAGTGCATTTCACCACGGTACACTGAGGGCGAGTTGACCACTGGCGAGAGCAACTGCATTGACCGTTGCGTGGCCAAATTTTTTGTCGTCAACCAAAAAGTCGGGGAAAAAATGCAGGCCATGGGCGGTGCAGCGCAGCAAACGGTGCGTTCCGCTAACTTTGTCGGCGCCCTTGGCGGGTCGGTGGAGCGGACACACTGATCGATCTTCGAGTACATTGAATTTGAGCTCGTGGCTTAGCGGATGCAGCTGCGCTGGCGTAGAGGACGGGAATGGGCAGACAGAAACGGAACGGAGGACGTTGGAGGGGTCACCGGTCAACTAGCTAGGCCATCCCAAGGTGCTCCCGCAGAGCTTCGACCCACTGATCAGTAAGCCAGGTAGCCAATGTAGAGAGGACAACTGATCGTCGGGCAGTTTGGTCCTTCTCTGGATGCTCCCCGTCGGATAGACGATAAATGCGCGGCCAAGCGTATCGGGTGCCTGGGCGAACTTTTCGGCGGTGGCCAGACGATCGACCTTGGCTTGCAACGTGGCCAGAGCCTTATCCCGGCTCAAGTGGTACACCATCGTCCCGTCCCCGAGATCTGAGAGAAGTGTCAGTACGAGCGCGCAGGAATGGTTACTCCTTCCGTTGGAGCAAAACGTACCTTGAGTATCACAGGTGCGCGCCAACCCTTCCTGAGCCAAGGACGATTCCGAAAAGGAGGCAACATCTTCCCTCGGGTGGGGCAAAGTGAGTCGCAACGCGCTCAAACAGATCTTCGAGCGTAATGAAAGAGCGTTCGTCCTGAACACATTGGTGGTCAGCATGCCATGCGATCGCCAGCAGAAAGGAAAAGGGGACCCACTGCAAAGATCGGCGTGATCAGTCCCAGAACGAGGAAGAAAGGGTCGAGAGGGGAGAAAGGTGGAGGGCACCATCTGCGTCTGCTTGTGAGTTTGTGTTCCCAGAACCAGGACGGGAGTGGAGAGCATGGACGTACCCTTGATTACAGTGTTGCGCACCGCCCCTTTTTCTGCTTGACCAGCGAGGTGTTGTTGCAGAGGTGGGCCAAGAAACAGACTTTGGGGTACGCGGTCGTTGCGAAGGGTCTGGAGCTCGTACAGCTTGCCCTCCGAGGGCAGGAAGTACGCCCCGCCCCTGCTGCGCGGGTGGGGGAGGGTCCAGAAGTGGGCGGCATGCGCCAGCGCATCCTGTGGGCCAAGCAAAACGACGTGTTGTGGTGCTGCCATCTGTGCAGCTGTTGATCCGCTGAGCTCTTAACGATGGCGAGAAGGGACAATACGTCGACCCAACCCCCACCTCGCGTCGGGTCGTTGGCACGAGACGCGAACAACGAACGGCACACGAAGAACGCGTATAACCCTATCGCTCTACTTTCAGTTATTCATTTGTTCGGCCGCCAAGATGATGACTGCGGGGCACATCGCAATGAGCACGAGTACAGCGGGTTTTTTATTGAGGTGCCACGTACCACTCGTTCTACTTCTTACATGGCTAATCGAAATTTCTTGTGCACAATCTTGTGGGCCTTGCTCACCTTGAATTTTGTACGTAGTCCTCACATATCTATCCGGAACCTTGTTACCAGCGTTTTCGATTAGCTATGTACATTCGACTCTTTTGCATCGCCCTGATTGTCGCCGTTAACAGCATTAGAGAGACATGAACACACCCTGGATCAAAATGCTGGCAGAGCAGACTTACTCCTTGGCCAAGGTCAAATAGGACAAAGGTGGCCGCGTTGGGCCCTTTGGACTCAAACTCCACCTGCTTCCCCAACCCGGACATTCTTGATAAACGCACCGTCGCCTCCTCAAGCTCGAGGTAGTAGTAGCCGTGCGAATGACAAGGTGCCCCTCCTTCTTGAGCTTAACGTCGCAAGCTCTGGGTCTTTGTACCCCGACACTTGTGCCACGTGGACATACAGCCACCGCTCGGTTCCTGTTTGCGCAGCGACATCCGTGTCTATACCAACGACGTGACTCACACTCTCTTCCGGGTTGAGGGTGCAGGCGCGGGTGACCAAGGAGGAGTGGGCCGGGATGGCTTCGCCGGGCGGAGAAGGCCGGTGCGGGCCTGCTCCTCGGGGTGAGGGTAGACCAGGGCTTGATGAGGTCACTCTCGTCGGTCCAGTCGGACTTGGGGGCAGTATAGTAACGTGCAGGCAGGTTGCGGTCATCGGGGGTGTACCAAATCTGGAGGAAGTGGCATTCGTCGTGTTTGTTGGCATTGTATTCGCTATGCTTGATCCCGGGCGGCTTGCCCGCGCTGGTGAATTGCACCTCCCCTGGGCTGAGGACTTCGACGTTGCCCATATTGTCTTTGTGCGTCAGCTCGCCTGCAAGCACAATGGAGAACTGTTGAGTGGGGAACAAGTTTGACAAAGTCAGTCTTTGGCTCCGTCAGGGAAAAAAAATAAGAAAAGGGAACAGGAGGGAAGGGGTTCGCTTACAATCTCCGCGCCAGCGTGTGGATGGGGAGGGAACCGGTACCGGGTGCAACACGGTCTTCGTTGATGACGCGCAGGTTGCTGTAGCCCATGAAGCGGGGGTCATAGTAGTCGGCAAAGCTGAAAGTGTGGAAGGAGCGGAGCCAGTCGTGGTCGGCGTGGCCGCGGTCACACCAGCGGCGCTTGACGACGTTGGCGTTGGCAGCCAGAGGGAGCGACATGTGCGTGGGAGCCGGGGCGGTTGGTGGTGGCGGTGGGGACGGAGGAAGGGCGGTCGGGCTTCAAGGTGTATTGTATTGCTAGTCGATTACCATTCCTCCCAGTCCTCTCCGGTCTGCTGCGGCCCCGCACAGCTCAGACAGGTCAAACACGGGCCATCGTCGCGGGGGAGGCAGACGGGCAGTGTGGGGTGCGGGGCCGCAGCTGAATTGCAAGTGATGGGTAGTCGCCGACGGACGCAGGTTGGCTAATTGGCGCCCGTTTAGCTGCTACGCGAAAATAGATAGACAGCCCGGCGCGTCCGGCCTCTTCCCCCCCTCCATCGCCTCCCATGCTCCGCCTCCTCCCCGCTGCGCCCCGCACGCTCCTCCGCCATCCGCTGCCTGCGGGCCCCACCAACCTCCCCGCCCGTCCTGCCCCTGCGCGCCATGTCTTCGTCCGCCGCGCCCTCTCCGCCGCCCCCCCGCCGAGCTCGCCAAGCTCACCACTGTCCTCCCGCCCGGTCCAGCGAGCGTGGCCACGCGGACCTTGGCTGGCTCAAGTCCTACCACACCTTTTCTTTCGCCTCCTATTGGGATCACCGTTTCCCAGGCTTCTCCGACTTGCGCGTCATCAACGAAGATAGGGTCGCCCCCACCCAGGGCTTCCCCCCGCACCCCCACAAGAACTTTGAGATTGTATGGCCTCAGCCCTTTCCCTCGTCTGCAGCTCTTTTCCTGACCTACACCTTGCTCCAGTTCTCCTATGTTGTCGGGGGCGAGTTGACCCACCGTGACTCGATGGGAAATGTCGAGACGCTGCGACGGGGCCAAGTGCAGTTCACCTCGGCAGGCACCGGCATCGTGCACAGCGAGTACAACACAATACCCGAAACCGAGTGCCACTTTTTGCAGATCTGGTACATTCCCGACGAACGCGGCTGCCGCCGCGCTATACCTACAACAGCACTGAAAACGATAAGCGCAACAAACTCCAGACCCTCATCAAGCCTTGGTCGACCTTCACACCAGAAGAACAGGCTGCCACGGGCTCTTGCCCCCGGGTCGCGCCATCCCAGCACACAACTCCTCGTCACCCGTGTCTCGGTGCTCGAGCCGGGCCACAACGTTTCCCATGTCATTGGCACCGATACTGACGTGGCTGCCGCACGGGCTCCGAGCGCTGGCTTTACCTCCACGTAGCCATGAGCAGTGGGTACAGCAAGCCGGACTCTGCGGGAAGTGCAGATGCTACTCCCTCCACTCCGGGCATCTTGTCGGTGACCACAGCCAAGGGCACAACCACCCTCGCAGAGGGTGATGGCGCATACATCGCCGGCGCCCGAGTGGGCGAGCGGATCGAATTGGCCTCGGTTGGCAAGGAAAACGTGGAATTTGTCCTGTTTGACTTGCAGCCCAAGGACTAGGACTTACAAGGCGAGAACAGAAAAAATGTTTTAGCGGATGTGGTTCTGTGCATGCAGTACGAAGAGACACAGTGGCGCAGTAGGCGCAAAGCGTGGGGAGGGGAGGTATCTAACAGCTGGAGGTAGGACGGAGAGGATTCGGAAGGGGGAGTGACGCAGGACAGAGCTTTGGAGCTGTCCTGGACAACAGTACATGTGTGCAAATGGTCGTTTTTGTCAGTTGCCGCCGGTAACCCGAAATCGTTAAACCGTCTCATCCAAGCCGCTGTGGAAGATCCAAGTTTCACTTTGAAGCCCACGAAGCATGCCCGAAGTTTTTTTGTCGCGTGTGCGGGTACAACAGGCGTTCACCGCGCTGAAGGCCATAGGCAGCCTTGCCACCATCGCCATCACCACCAGCTTCCGTTGGAAATTGGCAGCGCACAGCTGACGACGGCGCAATGCCCGCATCTGGTGTGGCGGATGCGCTCCAGGTCATGCGGCTCGCCATCGAAGCCGCCCTCCGGACCCGGAGTGACACCTCTGAAGACGAGGCAGCGGCTCACGCTATGGCCGCCCTTAACCGCGCTGGCCTCGTACCTCCTCTTGCCACCCTCGCTTCACCCTGGAACACTCCTATTCTGGACCGCTACTCCTTATTGCGCTTCTTGTCTCCCCACCACTCTTTTGTCCGCGCCGCCTTCCTCTACCCACACATCACCTATCTTCCTACCTCCAGCCGACACTTAACCGACACGTGGAGGCCGTGCGGTCAGCCTTGGAGCACGATCGTGTGCACGCTCCGCGGATGAACCAAGAGGAAGATGCGTTGGAGGTCGGCTCTACCTATTCTGCCTTGACTTCCCCTCCTAATTCCCCCCCGGGGGGGTGGAGGACGAGTTGGAGCTCGCGTCTCTCTCGATGTTGAACCCAACCTTCCCCCTATGCGTGCGGCGATGTGCGCCAACGTGGGGGACACATCGGAAGCGTCGACACAAATTCTCGGTGTGCATCGTACTCCCGCGTCACCCCTTCGGCTCAGCCTTCAGCCGACAACGAGCTGAAGCTGGATCGCCTGGTGGACGAAGGCTTGGTGTTCGCCGCTCTATCCCTGGGCAAGATGTTGGCGAATGAGTTGCTGGCAGTGGGTACCAACACTCCGCGTTGAGGCGGTAGCGGCGGTAGCAATGCACAAGATTCTCCTTCACCTCGTCAGCGAAGGATTCCTTCCTCCCCCTCCCCTCGACATCGGGGACCACTGGCCAAGGGGGATGCAAGAACGCTACCCGCTCCTCCGGTTGCCCAAGTTCAGTCCGCCTCTTCTCCGGCGCAGACTGGCTGCGCAAAGCGAAGAGGGCCTCCACCCCGCTGTTCTGGCCTCCTGGAGCGCACACCCTTCTACTAGCATGGTTGCCCAGGCGGCGGTGCGGGAGATCCGACTGCTACTAGCGGTCTACCCTTTGGGCCAGTGCCTCCCCCTCCCACACAGAGTCCCACCCCTCTCGCGTCGCCTCCACCTCCCAAAGTCAGCCCGCTTCCGTTGCCAGCGCTCCCTCTGAACCCGTCGTTTCCAGCTCCCTCCCACTCTCTCGTACTACTCCGCTCTCGCGTACTACTCCACTCTCTCGCGTGACTCCGGCCGTATCTACTGCCACGCCTATGTCCCGGCCCGTGTCTATGTCTGTGCCGACTACCACGCTCGCACCCGCCCTCCTCCTCTCTACTCACCCCGATTCTACCAATCAAACCCCATCCCAGCCATCCCCCGCCCCCCTGCCCTATTGCGCCGCTACCGCTACCGTTCCCGCATCCAGTGTCACTCGCGACCCGATCCGCGCTACATCTCCCCACCCTTTCGCCCCTTCCCACTCGCCGACGATCACCGCTTCCCTGTCCCCTCCCCACTCATCGCATCCCCGCTTCATCAAGCAAGAGCCTGGCCCACCTTCCCCACTGTGCCCATCGCGTCAAGGCCAAACTGTGATCAAGCAAGAACCTCCCCCCTCGCCTCATCGATCTCATCACATGTCGCCCCCACCCCAGATCCAACAAGAACCCATTGTCTCCCCTCCCCCTCCATTGCTCCGAAACATTAAACAAGAACGCGCATACTCTCCTTCCCCCCCGTCATCATCATCTTCCTCCTCCTCCTCCTCCTCCTCCTCGTCATCATCATCATCATCATCTTCTTCTTCTCCTCATTCCTCATCTTCCTGTCTCATCTTCCTCGTCCTCATCTTCCTCGTCTCATCTTCCTCATCCTCATCTCTTCATCCTCATCCTCATCCTCTTCATCCTCATCCTATCCTTCATCCTCATCCTCCTCATCCTCCTCATCCTCTTCATCCTCATCTCCTCATCCTCATCCTCTTCATCCGATCCCGACTCGGACTCCGGCTGCCAAACTGTTTCCCGTTCCAATTCCGCCCCCCTTTCGCGGCGAGTGGAGAATCCGGATGCATACCGTTCCGACCCAAAGTCCAACTCACACCGCACAAATGGCAAGCAGCCCAATCAAGAGCACGCCCGCAAGGAGCTGCAGCTGCAGCAGAAGGACCCTGTACGTGTCAAGCAGGAGGAGCAGGGCAAGGAGTACCGCACCCTTGTCAAGCAGGAGGGGCAGGGTAAGGAGTACCGCACCACGGGAAATCTGGAGAGCGAGTGGCCGGATGGTGAGCATGTTCCGGTGAAACGGAATGAGCGCGAGCGTTCTGAACGGGAACAACGGGGCCACGAATACGAACGTGTTGAACGGTACCAAGATGGCCGCGAGGGGCGGGCAGCGTGAATGGCATGAGCCCCCAAAGGGGCGAAAACGCACGTGGGATGATGAGTCTCAGTCCAGTAATCGCGACTCGCAAGACGTTGAGACGCGCTCCCAGAGGAAAAAAGCTGATGACCCTTTCCCAGCGGACTCGTGTCATACGAACCCTCTACTGTCACGGATCTAAAGGAGGAGGAGCGTCACCGCCCCAAGCAGGCAAAGCCACAGTCGCCGCCCGACTATGATTTCCAATCGTCTAATCTGGAGAAAAACCAGCCGTCGCGCAATGATGAGTGTACGCGTTACAAGGATGCGCTCGCCCGCATTGAAGGTATTATCGAGGTAAGTATTCCTCTACTGTTGATTGGGATACGGATGAGGATGGAGTAAGGATGAACTGACATGTTTCGGTCTGATCAGGAGAATACGCGTGTTCTTCAAACATCGTTGGCGCCTCTTTTTCCGCGCGATGCGGGCATTATCGAATCCGGCATCTTTTCCCAACGATCTTTGTCGGCGCAAGACTCAAGGCGTGACCTGGACAAGCAGATTATTCGGGACAATATGCTATGGTACTACTTGTGGGGCAGCGCGTCGCTTCCGTTGGTGGTAATGGGTCTTCTTCCTCCAGTGCAGATACTGAAAGAGAGCTCGATGCGTTTAATGTGCGCAAGTGCAATGGTTGTGTTGCTGCCTCCCCGAAGGCTCCACCTCAACGTAAGTGGCCGGCGTCGTTAGTGAACGCATATCCCCTTCTCAGCCTCGCCACATTCCGTCCCTTTTCGATGGCTGTGTTAGCGTGCTCCTCGACCAAGCCGGTAACCTTATCGCCCATTTGTGGGCGTCTCCTGCATTTAGCCTGTGCCACCGGGGTATCTCAATGTCTGGCAGATCACACCAGAAACGATCAACACCACTATGCGCATGGCCATGGCCATCCATCCAATCATAACCAGCCTTGCCCCATCGCAGGTAGGGCCCCTTTGGCCCCCTGCTTCCCATGACATGCCAAACATCGTCTTGTGGAAAAAGCTTGTTCACACCCATTTTGTGCGTCCACCTTTCCACCATCAATGTTTGTGTTCTAACCCAACCCAGGTCTCGCTCAACCACGCCCTATCGGAGTTGTCGCTGTCCTATGACAAGGATGTCGTAGAACTTCGCCGAGTCCTTGCCAAGAGGATGAAAGGAACGCTGCTTCCACAATCGCTTTCGCAGGCGGGAGCCGATACTTCTTGCTGGCCCCAGGAGCTGGTCGAGTACTACCTCTGCTACACACAAACCCGCTGAGTCCCATCGGCTGGCTGGCACAAGCTTATCTCCACAGTGACTCTTCCCATCGCCTGGAGCCAGCGCAGGTCCGTGGTGTATACCGCTGCGTTGGCCCGTTCCTCGAAATACTCAGCTTCGACGTGGTCATCTTCCGACTGATCACTAAGGGCTCCCCTATCCTCGTAGCGTCCAACACGTACCCCCCCCAACCGAACACGGAAGAAAAACCAAACGGCCCCGCTCTGATCCTTCTTCACCTAGTATGGAAGGCTCACACAAACGGGCCCGCACTGATCCTGCTCCGCCCTGCGACCCCTCCTCTGATGGCCCACCACTTACCACCCAAAAAATCACATCGCCCCCGCTTCACGCCCCGAATCCCACCACCCGGCTGTTAAATGTGAACCTGGTTCGAAGCCCCTATCGTCCGAAAGCAAGGCAGCTCCTTTCCATGCATCAAGCCACAGCAACACCTCCGAGCAGGTGGCTGCTTTGGAGGACCAGTGCGCTGCTTGTTTGTACGTCCTCTTTCCTAATCTCTTGGAAGATTAACTGACCCCCTTCCAAGAGGGAATCTCTGGGCCAAATGCAGCGGCACCTGGGACGAACACCGGCCATCCCAAGGTGGATCCTTCAGCTGTCAGATGCGAAGTGATCCGGTACGTCAGTCAGGCGTTGGTGGATGCCCATCTCCTCCCTCCGCTCCTGCGGGCGAAGGCGGCGGTGCGCAGGACTTTTTCGCTTTCGGAGACGGACTTTTCTTGGCCCACACATCTTACATCGGAGTTTCCTCTGCTTCGCTTCGCCCTCTTCTTACCAACGAGACAGTTCATGTCTGTCTTTCTCGATACACCGCATGTGCTTGGCGTCTCAGCCAAGGTCGCGCCCACCTCGACTCTACCCTCCATGGTGATCAAGCGATGGAGCCAGCACCCAAGGACTTGTAACTCCATCATGACCATGGTTAGCTTGCTCCGCGACCAAAGCAAGAAGCTTGACTTGCTCGCCGGTCGCTCGCCTCCCAGTAGTTTCTTGCCAAATTCAAACTGGAGAGGAAAGGCCATACAACAATTTGTGCGTATCCCCACCCCACCCCCCACGCAAACGCTGCGAAACTGACGCGTATGCGAACTATGCGGAACAGAGCATACTCAGGGTCGAAGTCGAAACGGCATTCACCGCGGCTCTTGCGACGCTGTCTGAATCTCAACGGCTCGCCGAAAGAGACCGTAACCATCTGGTACTGCAATTTATGAGCACCGCTCTCGCCGAGGCGATGCTACTGCCAGATCCGGACGTGCTGCGCACTCACATGGGCGAAACCAACGCAGGCTCCGTGTCCGGCCCGTCGGAGGAACGCAAATGGCCCCAGGACCTGCTCGGCTCCTACCCCTTGATGGTCATGGCCTCATTCCAACCGCATGCCCCTCTGGTACGCACCTACGTGTGCGCCCACCAACGTCGCATCCTGCTACCCCACAGATGCTGGTTCAGGCTATGGCCCAGCAGAGAAGCCGCTACGAACAGGCGCTTCAGGATTTGAAACTGCACATGTTTCAAGTCCCCTAGGCGCCGCTTTCCTCCGCCGCGTGGGCCCGTGCCTGTGCACGTCGCGTCGCTGGTGTGGCAGCCCACTGTCGCGCCTCTCACACGGGCGCTCTACTTGTCGATGGCAACTTGATATGGAGCTGCTGGGACATGAAGGGCAGCAGGATCCGTCGGAGGTGGTGGCGGTAGAATATAGAACTGTCCGTTTCCTAAGCGAATCGCGCTGTAGCGTCACTGAAAATGACTATAACCAATGCCCGAGTACGTTTTCCAAAGGATGCTACTACTAGTAGCTTCATCACACGCGGTTCCTTGAACCCATGTCCACCCACAGGTTGAGCAGAAATAGAAGCAGCAGCAGTGACGTCAATCATCCCCACGTGCCCCCTTCCCCAGCAGCAGATCTCTCGATCTGCATCGCACCAGTTCGCCATCAAAACTTAAAGCATAAGAGACGACAACGGTGTCAACGTTGCACGTTCCCCCATCAACCGTATTGTTTGCGGGATCCAGGAGATGTGTAGCTCTTCCGCGATTAGCCTTCGTACATCTCCACGTACATCTCCCAGAGGTCGGGTCTGAGCCGTAAGTTGGCACTGGCAACCAAGTCGTAGGTTCGGAGCCGGAAGCCGTCCCCCTCTCGTTGTAGCAAATAGACTGCCGACGAGGTGCACTCGGCATCCTCGATGGGCAATGCATCCGCGTTAAGATCGTGTGCAACGGTACGGGGGAAGAGGTACCCTTGCTCAACCACAGAACTTCGAAGGTTCAAGCGCCTGGTCGTCAGAGGGTAGACACGTACCTGCTTTGCACCACCCGCAAACGAGTAATCCAGCGCAATGCAGATACTTTCAAGGGTCAACACAGCGCGACCATCACTCACAGATAAACGAGGAGAAGTTGATCTCCTGTCAAAGAAACAATGGACATACACCGAGCGCATGCTTCTGTCGTCCAGATTGAGCAGCACAATTCGCCCCCCCGCATATGCAATCACCAAAACTCTATACTTGTTATCCAGGCCCATACTAACCGGCGGATCCGTGTACTTCACAGATTGAGGCAGATTGTGGGCTAGTGTTTCAGGTAGGGAAGAGAGACTGAGGGCCTCCCTCACATAAGCCAGGGGGCGCTTCCTCGCCTCCCGGATGGTGTCGTCCAATACAACCCTTGGCTGCCAGAACGTGCTGCTGTCGTCACTACTGTCACTTAGCCATAACCCAGCCATTGCCTGACGCTGTAACAGGTGACTCGTACGACGTTGAAGAAAAAATACCTCCAGCCTTTGTTGGCGGAGGGGCTGGTCAACCTCTTCCGTAGGAAATCACGCCCAAGCAAAGGGACTTCCACCTTCCATCGCCAGATTCCGTTACGCGAAAAACAATGAATCGCGCACCGGTACTCAACTAAGTTAAGTACCCACAATGCAGTAGCCTCCAAAGTTTTCCTCACCGTTGCCACGTACACCCGTTCGGCATCATGGGTAAACGTGGCCACCTTCGCTTCTAATACCTCTTCGTTGAGAGGGGATGAAGCACGATGCTGTTTCCACTTTTCAAGTCGTAACAGAACACCTCCTGGCTCGCTTCCGGGGACACCAACAGCAGGTCCTCCCCAAGCTCAGCCTTGGTGTAATGCAGGCAGGCCATCTCTTGCGGCAAAGGAACTGGGTCAGAGTACACCCCTTTCTTGGAACCACTCCGGTACAATTGACCTGGTGCATCCGAAGCAAAACTGAAGAGGTATTGCGAGGTAACACAAACATCTTCGCCCACTTGGAGATTTCGCGTCCACAGCACATCCAGCGAATCCAGATTAAGTGTTGTTACCCTGCTTCCCTTGGAAATAAGCGCCAAAATACGATGCGACCGAGAATTCGCATCCTAGTGTCAGCATTACTAGGCTGGACGTCGTGGACGAGGTGCTGGAACCGCTGTACCGGTACCACAGCAATACGACCCTTTTTACCATGAGGTAGGCGACCAAGATAGTATTGTTGCAAATAATGGAGCTGGACGAGTGCCTTCCAATTGCGCGCAAAATGCATATAACCTCCCGTTTCGTCCTCATCTTGAACCGCCTCCAGCGATGTGTCGGGTGAAACGAAAGTTTGGTGTGCGCGTGTGCTCCAAATCTCGTCCGAGTCGAGCAAACGATTGAGAGATTGGCTGGCCTGGCTCAATGTTACTAGATCTTTGACAGACACAAGTGGGCTAGAGAGGATCTGCGCGACAATCTCAAGAGGCAGACGGAGGAGAATCATAGGAGTACGAGGGTTCTGTTTTTGCCATTCGATTATCTTTCGCGGCTTTGGAACACCTCTTTGGCTCATCCACATGTCTTCCGAACGGAGCAAACAGTGGAGATCTTGGCTGGCTTTGCTTAGTGCAGTTAGGTCTTTCAATTCCACATGGGGGCTGGGGGCTGGAAAGAATCTGTACGACAATGCAAGACGGTAGACGGAGAAGGATCATTTGGTGAGGATATTTTCTTGCACAAGTCCTCTTTTCGTGGCTCGAGAGTTGGGTTAAAGTCGAGATAGGGTGGTGGATGGGTTGTTGGCTTGGTTTTGTCGACGACGGAGAGAGGGCAATGGGAGGGAGAAGCGTGGAACGTCAGCTGCCCTCTTTTATAACCTCATCACAGTTATTGTTCTCTCAGCCTCATCTCCTCGGATTGCCCCCCTGTATCCTATAGAAAGCAGCAAAAAGAGTCACGCGGGGGTTCTCAGAGATGCAAAAACATCTCACACCTCAAGGGTGCATCGACTCTTTCCGCTCAGGTCAGAAGTCTGTGCACGTCTCAACACAAATGCTGGATATAGTATACCAGAGGAGAAAACATCACTGCCGCACTAAGAGAGCAACAGCTGATGAATACAACAGATGAAATACAATAGAGTAACTAATACTTGACGGATGTTACTCACGAACCCCCAGTATGGGTGACCATCATAAGGGACATGCGGAAGTGTATATTCTACACTTTAACCTTGGGGTGCTGACGAAAAGAGTCCACGGAGCCCGAGAGAGGATGATCTGTGCGCATTATGAACGAAGTGCCCTCCCCCCCTCTTCCCCCTTGCGTAGTGTGGAATCTGAGGGAGTCGGCACGGCGTCAACCCCACATTCATATATACGCATTGATCTCCTGGTTGCCACTGTACTAATCCACAACGCAACACCAGCAAGTTCATGACTGCGAGGTGGTTGGGCACCGGACACACCTATGCCCGCGGAAGTGTATATTACATAGGAGTCGGAGTAGCACCCCGTATAGGATATCGAGCACGGTGCCTGTGACCCGCAACGGCGGGTGGCTGAGCCCGGTCGAGCCCGGTCGAGCCCATCCTCTCTCCTTCCTTTGCCTGGGTTATATCTACGTCGAGAGAGCGTGATGGCTTGTCTGATGAACGATGAACAAACTCCCATGCACTCCGTTGTATCCAAACGGGGAGCATCATGTTCCTATCGATCTAAAATATGCAACTACTACTAGGATTGAGTCCTTTTTTCGTGCGGCTAAAAGGTGATCCATTTGGGTGAGAGCTTCTGAGTCCCAACACGCAAGTGAGATCTCAGGTGAGAGTATCCGGATATGGACGTCAGTTTTCTCACATTCCAACTCATTTCGTTGTAAGATTCTCCCCTTTCATGACTTTCCTGCGTTTCTAGCTGAGGGCAGAGACCCTGCCTTTTACCTTGGGTATTTCCAGTGGTTTTGGCTGTTCCCGTTCCTGGCTGAGTGTGGAAACCTTTCCTTAGTTGGTCTGAACTCCTTTCTGGGAGCCACCGATCTCGATACCTTCCTCCTTTCAGTTCTTGTGTTGTCTACTATGCGCTGTGTCAAACTTCCGGCCAACCTTTCATCAGGCTTCGAGAGCCTGTACAGAGGCCCGCACACGCTATTAGTGGTCTTGCTCATTCCAGTGCATACGCAACCTTGTCACGCGAGCCGACGCCCCAATTGAGAAGCCAGTCGTCTCGTCTCTACTAGCTCCGTCCGGATCTGCCACAGTGATGTTCGGCTTCGATCAACCCAGTCCTCCTCCAAAGGAAAACATAGGGTCTCGGATTCCAATCCGGGGCCCTCCCTGCATCATGACAATGCCGATTGATATCGTCTGAAAACACCCGCCACCATGTCGCCATTGGCCACCAGTGGGTTCGCAAGGCTAGCCTAGTGTGTATGCGGCTGTACGAATGACTCTCTAGTTGATAACTACCAGCTTTTCACACTCAACTCCTCTCCCTCCATTTCCACTTCCACGACGTGCATTTCTCCTTAATTCTTGAACAATTGGCGGCCAAAAATGCGCATCGACACCACGCTCTTCTCTGCCTTTTCCAGCATGATGTTGGCGCTGGCTGGTGCACGCCACAGCGGGAGCAAAAGCTCGTGCTCAAGGCGGGCCCCCGGCTCTGAGCTCGGCTCGACCCGCAGCAGATGGCTGCCCATCGGAAGGGCCTCGATGCGTGCTTTCAGTTCGGGCGGCGTCACATCCTCCAGCTTGGGAAGAGCAGCGGCAGCAGGGCCCCTAGCTCGGCCAGCGTGATGGTCATGACGCGCTCCGGTGGCATGTACTGGCCGAGCAGAGCTGTGGCCTCGCTCAACGCGCGCCATTTATTCAACGGCACATCCTCCCGTGCACCCGACTGCCGCACAAACAGCCGCATTCCGGCCGTCATGAGACGCATCTTGACCGTTTGGCGGTACTTGTGCCGCGCCTTTTCAAACGGTGGGCCGTAGGTCAAGATCCCCGGACAACTGACGTAGTCGCATATAAAATCCGAGTCATCTCTCCTTCCAGGTTGCGGACCAGCAGGTTGCGGAGCAGTTCGTCCGGGAGATTGTAGAGTTGCTGTATCTTGGCCAAATCAGGAGGGGAGTTCGTGACATACACATAGGGCTCCTCCTTCAGCGAGGCCGGGTTGAGTGACTTATCGAACTTGATTTCGCTCGACGGCTGTGCTTGCGCCAGCTCAGGGTGCGCATCCAGTTCCTCCATAGCCTTTTGGATCCCTCGCGCCATTCCACCAGGCTCACCGCTCTTTTTGTGCAGCACCGCCACAAAGAACCCTCCCGTATTCTGGAAGTGGGGGTAGAGAACGCATGCAGCGTCCAAATGAAGCGACGCCTCGTCACCCTGAGGCCACATGCTCGGCTTCATCCTTCGCCTCGGCCGGCGTGAGCTCGGAAAAGGTATGACAAACGGCATAGGATCGCCCAGGTCGTACCCACCGTTGGGGAGGCTCCCTCAACGCGCGCCTTCTTGTTGGGTGGTTCCTCATTCGTAGGCAGCTTGGACGGCTTGGGGCCCTCGGGGGTAGGCCGGACTTTGAGAGGGAGATCTTTAAGAGGCGAGACGCGCCAAGAGTGAAGCCCTGGAGCACGCTTCAGCTCTTTGAACGCCTGGAACTCTTCTTCCTCAGTTGTCTCGACCAACTCCACTTCAATCCCTCGCTTGGCCGCTTCGCGCAGCCGGCCGCAACCACCGCTTCGTTCTCAATTGGGTTGAGGGAGCAGGTCGAGTACACCATCCGTCCTCCCTGGGCGAGCAAGTCGAGCGACCGCAGAAAGATTTCGAGCTGGATCGGGTGGAGTGTCAGAGCACTCTGGTTTTGCCAGTCCTTCCACAGCAGTGGATTTTTGCGGATCGTTCCGTCCCCCGAGCAGGGCACGTCGGCTAGGATGCGGTCGTACCGGATGGAAGGGTAGGTGATCCCCGTCTCTTCGCTCCAAAACGGTGCCTGGAGCGAAGGGAAGTCCTGGCATCCACATTGGTGACCAGATGTTACCGCTGGGCAGACGGCCAGTCTGATGCGACAAGAGGTTGGCCCGCTTTGTGTCGAGCTCATTAGCCACCACCAGACCCAATGGCATGGGTCAAACGGCGCCTTGATTTTGTCCCTGAGGGCCAAGGAGCGGGGCATGGATGCCTTCCAACAGCTGGGCCGACTTGCTACCCGGTGCGGCGCACAAGTCGAGAACCAAGTGGTGCGGCTGCACATTGAGGAAGAGGGGCGGCAACATACTGACAGCTTCTTGTCGGCTTACCATCCCACTCTCGGTTTCGACGACGAGCCATTGGTGCAACGCCTTGAACTGCGGCTGTTTGCGCAGCACCATCTTCTTCACATCCAAGTTCCAACCCAACTGGTGGGGGTACCATGGCAGCTGCGATGGCGCCGGTACAGCCTCACCCTCGTACTCGATCCCCGCACACGCAGGGGCCATCTCACGGGCCATATAGTTGGCCACCTGCTGGTAAACTCGCGGCCCGAGGCGATGCGGAACGTCGAGGGCAGCGGCTGGCGCATAACAGTCATCATCTTCTCCAGTCCTCGGGCGGAAGGATAGACTGGGAGCGGTATACGACTCGAAGCGCGCATTGTGCTGCTCGTCAGGCCGAGTCCACCATTGGTCGAGCAAGTCGCGGGGTCAGGCTCGTGACGGTCGTCGGTCTTGGTTTTTCCAGCGTGCTGCGGAGCCTTAGCGCCGCGGCGGGCAGCGAACTTGCTTTTCCCCTTGGCCATGGGAAACGGAGAGAGCCAGAGCGAAGATGGTGGGGGCAGCGCAAAGCAAGGCAGCGGTTGTACGCAGTAGCCCAATCCGCGAAGAAAAAGCGGCCCCGCTCAAACAATTAATTCCTCCCAAAAGAAATCCAAACAAAATGCGAAATCCATCCCCGCTGGTCGTCGCTGGACTCGAATCCAGCGCGGCGACGCGGCGACGCAGCGGCGACCTCTGCTCTGCTCTGCTCTGCTCACCATCCCCCCTCGTCTCCTCTCGCCGGCCATGGCTGACGCCCTGGACGCGCTTCGCGCTGCCGTTGCGCCACGGGCGATCTGAGCAACATCACGCTCCTCGCTGATGGCAAGCCCGTCGATGCGATTGAGCAGGCGAGCCACGTGCGCCTCCAGCTGCCCACGGGCGAAGTGACTTTCCCCGCCTCGCAGCCCACCCGGCTTGCCGCCACCCGCGCCTCGGCGCGCGATGGTTCGGCGAGCTCCAAGCCCGATGGACTGCTTCCATTAGACGCGTTGGTTTTTGCTCTTCGGACCAAAGACGAGTCCAGCGGCACCTACACCCGTCTCCGTGCTGCCGCCAAGGTCGCCCGTCTCGAGTTGATCTACCGCGCGGAGATCTTGGAGTACTTGCTGGGCAAGGTGCGGAATGGGATGGCGTGCTTCCTCGCAGGCGATGAGAAGAAGGAGACGACCCCCGCCTTCTTCCGCGCCCGCAGCGGTGAAAGACAAGGACCCCCCGCGCCAGCCCAGCAACAGCGACACACAGCGACGTCGACTTCGACTTCGACAGCGCCAGCGACTTCGACCGCGACCGCAACAACGACAACTGCCGCCCCGACGGCGGCCAAACGTACGTACGTGCCGGACGAGGCGGATAAAGTGTTTGTCAAGAAACTGCGGAGCGAAGTGGAGATGGTGCCGCGCAACCGGAACGATGCGGCGCATGGTACGCAGTTTTGGACCCAGACCAGTGACTTTTCTCATTTCCGAACGACGATTGCGGATCGGCTGGAAAGTATGGAAGCTGGTTATGGGTCGTGCGAAAGAAGTTGTTGCGGCGCCGGTGCCAGCAGTGCGCCAGCGGGCGGCTTGGTGCGCAAACAGCGTGCTCAGGATCCGATTTTACTTTTGTCCAATTCGCCTACGGCGTTGGTCAATATGTTTAATGTCAAGCAACTGTTGGAGGAAGCGTGTTTGTGCACCCGGACCAAGCACGGCGCGAAGCGCGCGGCGTCGGAGACCGTGGTTACACTTAGCCATACCATGAGCTTTGCTCGGTCCAACGTGCCTGGTCAAGCACCGAAACCGACGCGGTTCCTCGTGGTGGACAATGTGGATGCTCTTCAGAAGCTAGCTGGGCCGTCGCGACCGGGTGCGCCTTCGGACGCGTGGAGCCGCGTGGCAGCCATCTTCACCACGGGCCAAACGTGGCAGTTTAAAGCGTACAAGGAGCAGGATCCGAAGCGCTTGTTCCAGCGTCACCTCGGCCTGTACGTGCGGTACCACAACGAACCGCGGCAGGAAAATATCTCGCTTTGGCCGTACGTGAGTTGGTGGTCGACCGCCAAACGTCACACCGACAAGCAGTTGGCCGCTTCTTTTTGGCGCATGATCGAGGCTACGCTGCAGATGCGTCATGCCTAGGTTCGGCGCTAATGCAGCCAGCCTCGGTTCCCTTTTCTCTCGTTGGAACTACATTGTGTGTTACGTCCAAGCAGGGTAAGCACCCGCAAAGGCAAGGGCCAACCAGCACAAACAAGGCATGGGACACAGATGCATTCTCAGACCCCCCCCAGCCCGGCAGCCAGAGGAAAGGAGAGGGTGAGGGTATTATGCTCCAGGCAGGTCGCAGACACCAAACGAAGGGCAGGCCACAACGGAGCGAGACAAGAACAGCGCAGATCCAGGCAAATCAGGGTAGATCATGCAAACCAGGGCAGGACAGACCAGGGAAGGACGGAATGGGACAGGACAGGGTAGGGCAAAGGAGGGTGGTGGAGAGAGGGAGCAAGAAAGGAAAGGAAGGAAGGGAAAGATCATGATAATGAACATCAACATCGAACAACAATTCACCGATGAAGGGCGAAGCGGAGCTGAAAGGGAGAAAGAATCGATGAATGGACGGAATGGACAGACGAATGGGGATGTGGGCCACAAGAAACGAAAAAGAAAAAGAAAAACACATCCGTCGGGCCCGCCAGAGGGAGGAAAGGAGGAAGGGAGGGGAGGAGGGGGGAACGGGGCTCACAAGAAAGTTGGTTGCCCTGTCGATGTCGCGCTGCGAACGACGAGATCTGAGATCCCACCTCGGAGATCTGAGAAGCGAATGAACTGGTCGGTGCGAGGGAGGGAAGGTGAGGAGGAGGAGCAGCAGCAGCAGTAGTGGGAGTGAAGGCTGGATCTAAGCACGTGCCATCCTGCGCAAGCTGAATGAGGCACTGTCATGCTCGAGCGCAAACTTTCTTCGTCGGCCTCGACGAGCGAGTGGAGCGGTTGACCGGCTGGTACCGTTCGCGGAACACAGGTTCATCCTCCTCGTCTTCCTCCATCATGAGCTGCTCTTGTTCGTCGGGCGGGAGGTCGGTGGTGAAGCGCCACTGTCGAGGCGCGTCGAACGAGTTGGGACGCATGCCAGCGGAAGAGGACGAGGTGAAGACGAGGCAGAGGGCGAAGGCGGCACAGCCAGCGAATGGTTCGCACTCGTACTCGTACTGGTGCTCGTATTCGTATTCGTACTCGTGTTGGTGGGTAAGGTCAGACCACTGAGTCCCAGTCCAGCGCCTAGGGGCAGGGCGGTCGGACGGTGGAGGACAATATCTTCCTCGGTCTCGGACGTGGCACCGAGCGTGGTGGACCCATTGCGCTGCATAAAGTCGCCAATGAACGCCGATGCCTCTTCGCGCTCGGGATCGAGTTCGTCGCGCCGCGCAGCCGCTTCGCGCTCGCGCTCGTACAGACGCGCGTTCTTGCCCATCTCCGGACTGGACGTTGGCACATACACGTCTGATCCCAGGCTGTCCGGCCGATCGAGCAGGGAGGGGGAGGCTTGCGCGCGCTGCTCCCACTCCCGCTCCCGCCTGGGGGGCTCAGCGCACCAAATTGGCCGGCCAAGCGGGCGACGCGGCCAGCGCCACGCGACTTGTCGAACGGGTCGTCGTGCGCCGAGGCGGTTGAGGGCGTACGGGCTCGTGGTTCGGTAGGCGTGGTGGAACGGGCTTGAAGCGGATCGACAAACGGGACTGGCGAAGGGGTTTTGCGCAGCGCCGAACGTAAGTTCAAAGGATGGTCCGGAGGAGGTAGTAACTTGGATCCACCCGGTGGCGACCCAGCCCGTCGTTCTTCCACCAAGGAACGCGAGGCGGTCATCTTGGGCGTTGCTGATCCATCTTCCTCTTCCTCGTCGTTGGGCGTGCTGGGCGAGGAGAGGACAGGAGAAGACGTGCCCTCAGCTCGGCCATGCGAGCACGCCCAACCGTGTGGCTGGGATCCGGGGACGGGCCAGGGGGAGAGGTAGCGTGTCGGGACCGACGAGGCAGGGGAGGCGATCCTGGGCGAAGGCTGGGTGGAAGCAGGGGAGGAGCGAGGGAGTTCGGCCCCTGTGGCGGGTCAACGACCAAGGTGGGACGTCGGGCTTTGGGCGTAGCACTGCCCCCTGCGCAGGCGACATGGGCGGCACCGACGGTACCGATGAATTGGACGATCTCGGTTCCGCCCGCACTTGCACATCCACCCATCGGTCTTCCCGCGCCACAGGCCGGCCTGTAGCAGGGTCCATCTCAGCGACAGAAACCGTGTCAAAGTCGACGGTGGAGAATTCGGCTTCTTTCCGTGGCTTGCGCCGGTTCGCAACGGAGGCCATACCGGACACGACGCCAGACTCGTGGCGCACTTTGCCTCGGTGGCCGAGCGACGAGGCAGGCGAATGCGGGTGGGGCAAGTGTTCGTTGGACTCAATGCTACCGGGTGTCAAGGGACGAAGATGTTTGTTCTTCCCATTGGAACTGCGCGACTTGATGGCAGAGATCAACTTGGTCCCCCCGGCGGTCAGGCGTGCGGTTTTGCCCGTCGTGGGAGGTTCAAAGTCGCGGTTGGTCGTGTCAGACAAGACAGAGTGCTTGGACAGAGACGACTGGGTCGTTCGTGGCGACGGCAGTGGTGAGACAGAGCTGGTAGTAGGGCTGACCCGGAGCATACTTGGGTCTTTGGACGATTGTGGCTCGTCCGACAACTTGAGCATTTTTGTCCCGCCTCCACTGCCTGGCTGGAAGACATCGTCCGGATCGATAGCTTTGGCGCCGGACTTCCTGCCGCGCTTGAATAAGGAGAACTTGCGCAACATGGGCCTCGATTTTTCACGTTTGCGATCAAATGTCTCGAGCTCGTTGCGGTAGCCCTGAGGAACCACTTCGGACAGCACGAACCACGCGCCTTCGGTGCGCGGGTCCGAGTCCTCTGCGTCTTTTCCTCCCACGGCAATGGACGAACGGGTTTTGACACTTTTGTACTGCACCACCACAAAGTTGGCTGGGCGATGGGACAGTTCATCGCGGTTGCTCCATCCGCTGCCAATCAGGTAATCTGCCCATACCTCGGCAAACATGGGGTCAAACTGGGGGGGTACGCCGCCGGTCGGGCGGGAGGGCGAGGAGATGACAACGGGCTCGGTCGGGTACGTAAAGGGGGGCAAGCACGCTTCTGCATCTTTCAAGCGTTGCATCAACGCCGCTCGTTCGTCCGGCCGCTCTTCCAATCCGGACTTGAGCTGCGCATCAAAGGCCAAGATCGAGTCCAACGTGTCCTCCTCCTTTTCGGTCCCAATAAAGCCAGCATGTTCAAAGTCGGACCACACCATCGTCTTGGGCCGCTCCCGGCGATTCTTGCGCTGCGACTCGGTAAGATCAAACTTTAACTTGCTTGCATCTGTCTCTTCAAACCCAAGCGAGGCGAATTGCCCCATTCCACCTCGGCAAGCGAGGAAGCAGGCAGAACGGCCGTCTTGCTCTGCAAGTGGTCCAACCCCCACCGCCAACGGGCGGAGAGAAGGGGAGGCCCTGTACGCCACCGGTGAATTTGAGCAGTTTGCGCGACCGGTTGGAGAGTTGAGGCAGCCGTCCAAACGTGTCGGAGGTGGACAGGCAAGCGGTCCACTCGGGACAATTGTGCACCGGCGCAAGGCAAGCGGTCTGGATCAGGTCGGGGCTGTAGAGGCGAACGTTGGATTCAATCAGGGTTAAGGGTGCCTGTTGAATGTGAGGTTTGACTGTGGCGGGGTCATTGCTGATGCTCGTCACATAGTCGGCCACATGCTCGGCCAGACGCACGGGGAGGGAGGAGGTGGAACCAGCTTGACGAATGTAGGCGAGCAGCAAGTGTTCCGCCGCATTGCTCGTCTTGACGTAGGCGGAATATGTCTTGCTAAACGTCTCGTCTTCCGGCAGACCAAAGAGGAGGGGACCAAAGGTGCGGCCCATGCGGGAGGGGGTCATGCCGTTCTTGAGCGAGTAGGAGACGGTGGAGGAGAGGAGGGAGAAGAGGGTGAGCAGGAGTTGGCGCTCATGTGGCGGCAGCTGGGTTACAAACAGCCCAAAGCAGTGTCGGGGAAGCCGGCGCCTGGAGAAAGAGGGGGGGGGGGAAGAGAAGGTCAGTTGCGCTCGTGGGGTGGGCGCGTGGTGGGGGGGGCGATGAGGGCGCGGGGGAGGGGAATGTGAAGAGCGGCGGAAACACGTACGACGTTCGGCGGCGCTCCATTGGGTGTACATGTCCAAGGAGAGGAAGCCGCGCTGTTGGACGTAGAGGGTTTGCGGATCGGCAGGCCACTCCTGGTGGCTCGGTGCCCGGCCAGGGTGGGGGGCATGGACGGCAATCACCTTGCCGATGCGGCTCAGGCTCCATTTGATGAGGGCGGCGAGGTCGTTGGGGTTGGCAAAGGCGACTTCCTGGGCAAAGGCGGGGCTGATGGGCTTGTCGACGGGTGGAGGGCCGGGTGGATGGCGGCGGGGTGTGCGCCGGGTCGGTAGGCGTCGAGGCCGGTGGGCAGGCCAAGAAAGGTGCGCGCAGCAGCGACACGCATCCGGCCGGGCTCAGGTCGAGGGCGAGGGAGGAGAAGATGAGCGGGGTGTCGAGGGCGCGCTGGCGGAGCTGGGCGCCGCACACGCGGACGAGGGCCTCGACGTGGCGGGGGTCGAGCTCGAGATGGAGCGCCTGGGGGAGGTCGAAGTAGCCGTAGGCGCGGACCAGCGCGGCGGCGGACTGGTTGGCGACGGCGAGGACGTCGGCCAGCTCACGGGTGCCGGTGGGCGGGAGGGGAGGCGGAGGAGGTGGCGGAGATGGAGGGGGCGAGGGCGAGGCGCGAGGCGCTGGCCACGAGCGCAGAGGACGGCATGGGCCAGTGGACGCGGTGGTGGCGGTGGCGGCGGTGGGGGTGGCGATGGCGAGGCGATGGGCTGGGTTGGGTTGGATGGCAGCGGCCATGCCGCGATGCTGCTGTGGACGCAATCAGCGCCCGCGACGTCACCCATCAGCCGGCTGGCGTTCAGCGCTCCGCCGGGCATGCACGGGGGACGCAGGGGGACGCCGCGCTGCTTCTGCCGGCAGTGCGCCTCGAGCCACGGCGGCGCGCGGATGGGCCAAGCGCCCCCGTGCCCGGCCCCCGCCTGCGCCACGTCTGCCGCGGCTGGCAGCGGCCAGCAGTGGCCCGTGCCGCCGTCTGCGTCCCGCCCCCCCGCTCACCGTCGCGTCGCGCCCGCCCGCACCAGACCTGTGCCACGTCAATCACACTGCCATCACTGCCTGTCACTCTGTATGCCCCATCACACCCCTGCGTGTCTGCAATCCGTCCCCCACGACGGCCACGACGGCCACGACGCCATGGCCATGGCGGCCATGGCGATCGCAATCGCAGTCGCAAAGATGAATGCATGCTCCCCGACTCCTCGCTCAGCACGAGCAGCGTCCGCCGCTCGGCGGGGGGGGGAGAGCGGGCGTGGGCGGCGATCCAGCGATGGGCCAGCGGCGCCCCGCGGCCGTCGGCTGGGAGAAGGCGAGCGCGCGCGCGTGGGAGCCCGCTGCTGGCCAGCGTCTGGGCCGCCGTCTGGCCATACACGCCGTGCGCCAGCGCCGCATCCAGCAGCCGCTGCCCCAGCCCCTGCCGCGCGCGCCCGCCACACGTAGATCCGGTGCACCCCCACCGCCGCCCCACACCGCCGCGCCGTGCGGTCGACCAGCACCGCCTCCAGCGCCGCCTCGGCCGCTGCCTCCTCCCGCCCGCCCCCGCATCACCACCTCCCGCGCCGCGCCCTCCGCCACCGGCGCCACCAGCGCCGCCCCCACCACCCGCCCCTGCCGCCGCGCCACCAGCACCTTCCCCCCGCACCGCACCTCCTCCGCCACCGGCGCCGCGCCTAGCGCCTCGTCCATCATCGCCACCACCTCCCCCACCGCCTTGCCCACCTCGCCTGCCATCTTGAGCGGGTAGACCAGGATGGTCGTGTCGGGCGCTGCGTCCGCCGCTTGCGCCTCGGCTGCGGCAGTCCAGCGTGCGGGCCAGCGCAGACCCTGCGTCATGCGTGTGTGGAAGGCCTGGTGCAGCGCCGCGTCTTGCTTGTTCACCGCGTCGTACGCCATGCCACACTCCTTGCACGTCTTGGTCCCAGGCGCCAGGAGGAGCGATTGCGTTGCGGGTCGGGTTCGGGCCGGCTCTTGGTCTGTGCTCGCGCCTTGCCCCCCGCCGCAGTCAGCAGCGGATTGCCCCTGCCTCGCTCCCCGGCCACAGGCGACGTGGGAGGCGACGACGCACGCACCTCTTCTTCGTCCGCCGTGCCCGGCGACCAGGCCCGCATCTCTTCGCCTTGCGTCTGAGGCGAGGAGACGGACGCCGACACGGACTCGGACTCGGATACAGCCATGTCCTCATCTTCGTCGGTCGTGCGAGCCGACGAGGCGCGCGCAGGCAACAAACGAGTCGCGTCCTTGTCGTTGCCCTTGTCGTTATCCTTGGCGTTGTCGTTGTCCTTATCGTCCTGGGCGTCGACTCGGTGTTCCTCCCGCAGGGGACAGGCGAACGGCACTCTGCTTCGACGTGCTCAGGGTGGTGGGAGAAGCGGGAGCGCGAGGACAGCTTGTCGGACGAGTCGAGCTGTGCGACGCACGCCTGCTCGCCCTCGGTAGCCAGGCGCACAAGAAAGGCAAAGTCGGAAGGGTGCAGGCCTGAACGGGGCTGGGCGTGTGCGTGTCGGGTTCAGAGACACGTTGGAACTGGGTGCTGACCTGGTGGGCATGGTGGGTGATCGAGCGATCCACCCGGCCAGACGAGCAACTTGGGTACCGTAACTGCTTGAGCAATGCCCGGGACCAACTGGTAGGTGAACGCCACGTCGTCCTGTCCTGGCTCGACCAGCACGCGCATGTGTCGGTTAGCGACGCGCGGGTACGCGCAAACGCGCGTGCGAGCGCAGCATAGTGCGTCAAAAAGAAGCCTCGGCATCGCGTGCGGCCAAGAGGTGGTGCAGCACGGCATAGGCAATCGCTTGGCCATCGTACGTCGATGTCCCGCGTCCCAACTCATCCAGAATGACCAACGAACGCGGCGTGCTTTGCGCCACAATCTATCCGTTCCACCGCCCCACCAAACCAACCATCAAACCAAACAAAACAAGTAACCAAAGAGTGTTGTCAGTAAGCCAGCCATCAGCGTGTCGTCTTGCGTGCCCGGGCCACAAGAGCAGGACATAGCCCCAAGCCAATCCATGTGACAGAACCAAATTTCCCAGGGGAGCGAAAAAAACGTACCCGAGAAGCCTCCATCATTCGACCATAAAGGTAGACTGGCGGTGGAAGAGTTGGTCGTTTGCGCCCATTCGGGACGCGATCCGGTCCACGGGCGCCACGACGGCCCTTTCAGCCGGGACAAAGCAACCGATTTGAGCGAGCAGAACGGCGGTGGCGGCGGTGCGGGCCAAGGTGGACTTACCGGCCATATTGCCGCCCGTGAGAAGCATCACATCTTCCGCCTTCCCACCAAGGGAGACGTCGTTGGGCACAAAGGTGCTCTTGGTAGCCAGGGTGGGGTGACGTACCTGCGTCAGCTCCACCAGCGCTTCGTCCGCTTGGACCAGGGTGGGTCGTACGGTTGAGCCCATTGCGTCGCTGGCCCTTGCCAAGGAGACGAGACAGTCGACTTGGCCCAAGTGGGTGGCAGCCAGCAGGATGGTCGGGGCCAATGTGGCGAGTTGGTCAAACAAGCGCAGTCGGAACTGCGTGAGGCTGGCCAAGCGAGCTTCCCTCGCATGCTGCAAGGCTTGGACACGTTGCTTGACCGCGGGTGGGTAGTGACGCGCTTTGTCCTTGGTCTGGCCCAGGAGGATCCAGTTGGGAGGGACCTTGGTGCTGCGCGGCACTTCGACCTGGTAAATCTCCTTGGTCCCACTATGGCGGTACTGCACCTTGGTCCGGGCCAACTTGAGTTCGCTGGCAATCGTGTCGAGTAACGTGTCCAGTTCCTCTTCGAGCGTGGCAAGGTGAGCCTGAGCTTGGTCGTACGCATCGTCAGTGCCGGGGACCGGATCAAAGCCCAGGTCGGGCGCAATGGTAAATTGGTCGCGCAGGGAAGCACGACCTGTGCCAAGGAGGGGACGGAAGCCAAGATGTGTTCGATGGCATGGGTACCATGGTGGTCCTGTACGTACGTGCGCAATTGCTCCACCGCCTCGTCCACCCGCCCAACGCTTCGAGCAACGCAACAAATTCCCGTGGCTTGGCCCGCCCAGCACGGATGCGCGCTACCACCCGTTCCACATCGGGCAACGTGCGTGCAAATGTGGCCCAGGCCTGGTGGAAATCATCGTCCATCAACAAATCTTGCACGGCGTCCAGGCGCTGGTTGAGTTGGCCAATGTCCCGAAGCGGATGCAAGAGCCAATGCCGCAGCAGCCGCTTGCCCCAGGGCAATTGACAGTGGTTGAGCAACGCATGCAACGTGCCTTCGTCCGTACCCTGGTCGTTGGTCAAGATGTTGAGGTGAGTCAATGTCTGGGCATCCAACTCCATCCGATCACCTTGCCATAGCAGCGGACCAAAGTTGTCGCCAGCAAGTCCTGGTCCAAATTGAGCGAACGGAGGTACAAAAGCATCGCACCCAGTGCGGCCAGAGGCTCGGGTGTATCCGCCTGCACCGTGTCGCGTACCCCGGGGGAAGCGCATCGGGGAAAAACGTGCGCAGGACCTCGCTGGCCATGGCGGGGGAAGGGAACTCGTCTCCGCTGGTAAGTTGGATCAGTTGGGCCGAAGGCGGGAGACAAGCGCGGACCAAACGCAGCGTGGTCTCGCTCGCCCCTTTTCCAATAACACCTCCTTGATCCGGAACGAGCGGAGCAAGCAGTTCCAGCCCCGCCTCGTCCGGGAGGCTGGCCAAACGGAACTCGGCCGTGGCCGCGTCCAGAGTACAACGCCGATGCCGCTGCCCTGCGGCGCTGGCAGATGGCAAGACAGTAGCTGTTCAAATCATCTTGCAATGCTGACGGTTCGACAATCGTGCCACTGGTCAACACGTGGGCAAGGTGCGCTGGACAATGGTTTGCCCTTGACTTGGGCTGTGCGGACATCGCGTCCGACGCCCGTCTCGTCCTGGTCCACCCTGCCCACACTTGTATCCCAAGCCGAGGAGTTTGGCTGCAAACCCTTCGTAACTTTTTTCCGGTACCCACCATGCGCATCTTGGGCGCATCGACCAACTTGAGATCGAGCACTTGGTGGCCTAGCGTAGCATCGTCCTCGTACAGTTCGTAAAAGTTACCCTTTTGAATAAACAAGACGGTATCAAACCGGCCTGCTTCAATTGCCAAAATTGCCGCTCAAACGGCGTCATGCTCGTCAGGCCGACGGGGATGAGCAGCGTACGGATCGTACGCCGCCGAACCACGCACATTGCCGTCCTTGTCGCGCGGAGGATGGAGAAAGGCAAACGGTTGGTCATTCGCTTTGCCCTTGACTACCACTGTCCGACCTGCCTCGCGTGGCGGCGACCCACTCGGTCTACCCGCGCCAGAGGGAGGAACGCGCGAGCGCGACTGCGGTCGCGCAGCAGACAGCGTGCTCTTTCCCTACCCTTACCCTTCTTCTGGTGATGGCAATGGAGAATTCCGGTTCGGATTCAGGTTCAGACGATGCCGACTCGGCTTCCGACGCCGAAGGCGACGCCGAAGCCACCTCGCTCTCATTGTCACTGGCGCTGCTGTCCGACGGAGCAAAGTCGTCTTCTTCCGATTCCGACCGCGCACGGCGCGGCCGCCGCGCGCCAGTTTGGCCCGTTTGGGCGCCGGGGCATCGTCCGAGTCGGACGCGTCCGACTCGACATAATTGATCACGCGACGACGGGTGCGACGCTAAGCAGGGCATGTTAGACGGCACGGAGCAAGCGAGCACAACGTGGGGAGGGGGAATACGTACGACACCAGGAATGTCTTCCTCTGACGCGGCGGGGGAAGCAGCGGTGGGGAGAGGTGGGATGGCGGGGGTGGGGAGGGGGCGAGCGCGGTCGTGGTCGCGGCGGTGGCGGTGGCGGAAAGCGGCGGGGGGGAAGACGCGTCAATGTCCATCTCGTCGGTTGGACCGGGGGGGAGTTGGACCGGTCGAGGGGGTGGAAGTGGGCTTGGGAGTGGGCTTGGGAGTGGGCTTGGATTGGGCAGGGACGCGCGACTGTCTTGGTGTTGGTCTTGGCCTTGGTGCTGGTCTTGGCCTTGGTGCTGGTCTTGGCCTTGGTGTTAGCCTTGGCCTTGGCACTAGCTTTGGTCTGGGTCTTGGTCTCCGCCTTGGTCTCCGCCTTGGTCTCCGCCTTGGTCTCGCGCTTGGTCTCCGCCTTGGTCTCCGCCTTGGTCTCCGCCTTGGTCTCCGCCTTGGTCTCCGCCTTGGTCTCCGCGTTGGTGTCGGCGGGGGCGGGGGTTGGACGGCGGCGGGGGGAGGAGGCGCCTTGGCGGCGGCAAAGAAGCCGAAGAGGGAGCTCTGCTTGCCCATGGGAGGAGAGAGGGGGAGGTGGTGGTGGGGCAGAGGGGAAGAGCGCGCGGCGGACCAGCGGAGGGAAAACGCGCGTGTACTCCCCAACCGCCGTCCGCGACGCGTCCCTGCGTCTGGCGGAGTGACGCGTGACTGGTGACCAGTGACTCGTATGGCTGCGCGTTGTCTGCGCGCGGCGTGTCGCGTTGTCAAATGTTCAGCCTCGTGCCGTACCGGGCGGCGGGACTCGGCAGGCGGCCACCGATCATCGATCCTCGGCCACGTGGCCCAGGCTGGCCCGGACGAGACGCTGACGTGAGCGGGGCTGATGTCAGCAGGCGCAGCGGCGGGCGCTCCCGCTCCGGCCATCCGGCCCCGGGCCACAGCACGAACCGGAGTGCACCCACCATGTCCTTCCCCGGCCACACCTCCGGCCCAGCCGGCCCGTCGGGCCTGGCCGCCGCCAGCACGCACAGGCGCATCGCTGCCGCTGCCGCTGCCGCTGCCGCTGCTCCCCGCGCTCGCCTCCGCGTCCGGCTCCGCGTCCGGCTCCGACTCCGACTCCGCTCCGGCTCCGACTCCGACTCGCTCGCGCCCAGCCAGCGAGACGCCTCGGCCGCCGCCGCTGCCCCCCCGATGCCGCCGCCGCCGCGCCCGACGCCGCGCCGCGCAACAAGCGCCCCGCCTCGCCTCCAAGCCCAGCCCCTCCACCTCCAAGGCCGCCGCCAAGGACAAGCCTGCCAAGCAGAAGCGCTCCCAGCGCGCCTGCCTCCACTGCCGCCGCCTCAAGATGCGCTGCCTCGGCGCCGAGGACGGCCCGCCCTGTGTGCGAAGGCGTCGAACCATGCGTGTGTGTTTGAAGAGTCCAACCGCCGCCGCAAGGGCACCAAGAGCCAGCGCACCGAGGCCATGGCCGCGTCGCTGCAGAAGATGGAGCAGACGCTGGCCACCGTCCTCCAGTCCCTCCACTCCTCCAAACACCACCCTGCCCCCGCACGTGCTCAGCCAGCAGCACATGCCCCCGCCCGGCCTCTTCCCGCCGGAGCCGCAGCCGCAGCCCCACGCACCACCCCAGCCGCCGCAACGACCCAGCAGAGCCGCTCAGCAGCCGCTCCAGCAGCAGCTAGCTCAGCCGCCGCCGCCGGGCCTGTCCAACCTTGTCGACCCAGCCGCGGCGGCGGCGGCGGCGCAGCAGCAGCAGCGGCTGCAGCGGCGGCCACCGGCCCGCCGCCGCCGCGTCGTGGCCTCCCGTTGATCCGGCGTTGACTGAACCTGCCCCCCCGGCGCCCAGACTTTGCTCCGCCGGCATTTGTGCCCCGGCCCACCTTGACTTCGACGATGCAGAAGCGTCCGCGCTCGGGCACGACCCCGCCACCCCGACTTGCGCTTTGCCGAGCCCATGCCCCATCTCCACTCCCCCTCTACCAATGGCGGCGATTCGGTGCTGTCCAACACCTCGGGCCAATCGGCCGGCTCCAACGGCGGGGACAGCGGGGATCGGCGAGCGAGCCTCAAGGACCGCCTCAAGCCGTACCAAGCCGCCCCCTCACGCAAGGGCCGGGACAACCACTCGCGCACCACGTCGCCGCGTCTGCATGCGTTGCCCGACAACACGCTCAACCCACTAGGGCTCTTGGCCGAGGCCAGTCTGCACAACGCCCAGCGGTCCCGTCGCAAGCACCGTGGCACTCGGTCACGCGCATAGACAGCAACCCTCCCGCCAGTGTGTCTGATGGGCCGAGCAATTCGCCGAGCTACAGCGCGTCTACCGCTGCTGCTGCCGCTGCTGCGGCCGCATCGGGCGGTGCGGGTCCCGACGTGGTGCCCTCTCTGGCTGGGGACGAGGAGATCCCGTTGGGCGTGGCCAATTCGACGTACTTTAAGCCGTCGACCATCTCCATTCTACCCTTGCGTCAGATTGCGATTGAACGGGAGATGCCGCCTGAGATTTTGCAAGATGGGTGGTGGACAGTGAGGAGGTGGTGGAACTGTTTCGGATTTTCTTTGTGCATTGCATGCAGTATGCCTTTTTGCTCGACCCGGACTGGCACACACCTACCTTTGTCTGTGCCCGGTCTCCGTTCCTCTTCACGGCCATCTTGGCGGTTGCGTCGCGCTTCTATGCTGCGCGGCCCGAGCTGCATGCGCAAGCTCTCAAGTACGCCAAGCAATGCGCCTTTGTCTCGCTCGAACACGGGTTCAAATCGGTGGAAATTGTGCAGGCTTTCTTGTTGTTGTCGCTGTGGGGCGAGCCGTCGGCCAAGTTTGAGCAAGATACGGCGTGGATGTTCTCGGGCTTGGCCATCCGCATGGCCACGGACTTGAACCTGGACCGCAAAGTCATGGGCCCGCAAGAGGACGATGCGGAGCGGGAACGGGAACTGCTGAACCGCGAACGTACGTGGTACGTGTGCTTTACCATCGACCGTGGGTTTGCCGCGCAGATGGGCAAGGCGTACAGTGTTCGGGAAGACTGGCTGATTCGCAACTCGCGTCCGTGGTGCATGCAACGCCACTCGCGCCCTTGGGACGTGGGCATCTCGGGGCTGGTGGAGCTGCAGCGAATCCAGTCGCGTCAAATGGACTTTCTCTATTCTTCTACCACGTCCGTGTCGGGTTTGCACCTCGATATTGATTACCCGTCTGTGCTCAAGATCTTTAACCAGCAGCTGGAAGAGTGGAAGGAGGTCTGGCGCTTTGATGATTGATGCAGCATTATCGTGCTCTGCGCCACGCTGCTCCGGAGCCAACCAAGGAACCAACCCCAGCTGGCGTCGAGCGCACGGCGCCCATGCCGGCCGAGGGGGAACGTAGTACACCGGCCCAGAACGCGTCGGGAAGCGGGCACGGCCAAGATTCAGGTCAAGGCCATGAGCACGAGCATGAACATGAACATGAACATGAGCATAAAGATGAACATGAGCATAAGCATGAACATGAACATGAGCATGAACGTGAACATGGGCCTGAGCCTGAGCATGAGCATGAACATGAGCCCCAGCATGAGCCCCAGCATGGAGAGAAGCACGAGCAAGAGCACGAACACGAGCGGGAACCTGGGCACGAGCAAGAGCGAGAGCCTGGCCCAGAGCAAGAGCCGGCCGAGTCGGAGAATCGGATCGAGGAGGAAAGGTTGATCCTGCGTCTGTTGGGGGAGGAACCGGATGTGGAGGCGGATTCGCCCCCCGAGAATGCCGATTACATTCAGCGGGCGCTCTACTTTCTGATCCGCCAAGGTCCGGTGCGGTACCACTATGCCGTCCTGTTGCTCAACTCGTTTGGGCTGCAACATGCTCTGGACCACCCAACCAGCACGGGCCTCGACACGCCGACGTACTATTCGCGTTGTCTGCATGCGGCCAAGGGAATCATCAAAGCGGCGTGTCTGTTGGGCCGCGACTTGCGCTATGCGCCCGACAGCCAGTTTGTCATGGTGGCATATGCGTGGTGTTTTTGCTCAAGTTGCTCCAGCCGGCGTTTGCCGCGTACAGCGACGAAGCGCACTTGCTCCGGTTGGTCAGCCACACGGCCAACTTTCTCCAATCGCTCGCTGTTGGACCGACCCACACGCCCTACCTCTACGCCACCTTTCTTCGTATGCTCGTGCAAAGTCACTCGGACCGTACCCAGCCGTCAGTGTCCAACGCTACCACGCCCACCGTTCCCCGCGCCGCCTCGCCCCACACGCCCCACAGCACCAAACGCACCACGGGCGCCCACGCCAATAGCATTGTCGCTGCCCTGGTCGCTGCCCAATCGCAATCGCAATCGCTATTGCATTCGCGTCCCCCTACCCGACCTGCTTCGCGGCTCGCCTCGCGCGCTGCCAGTCCGACGATGCAGCCGGCGGAAGCGGCGCAATTTACACTCGGCTTCCCGCATGCCAGGCGCACGGGAAGAAGACGAACCAAGTGAACAGTTGCTGAGCGAAACGTTCTGGTCCTCCTTCCTCCCACCTGGGTTTGGGGGGGCATGGGACGCAAGTACCCCGGCCGTTCCCCCGGACAACCCATTTGCCATGGGAGGCATGTCGTTGGGCAGTCGCTGGATGCGCACCCCGGGGGCTACCCCGGGCGTCACCCAGCCCAGTACGCCCAATTTGAGCTTTGCCCATCCGGGCCAAGAACCGCCATTTGGCGCGTGAGGCTCCGGTTGTGTCTGTGAGAAGCGGTGGAGGAGGGAAGGGGGGTAAAAAAAGAACTTATGGAGAAGTGAAGTGTGGATGTGGGCAGGTACCTACACCTACTTACACATGTACCTGATTCTGGGCCTGCACCTCAAACTGGACCCTGACCTGAACTGCCCTGTATTGAATTGAAGTGTCTTGGCGTGTTTCCCCGGGAAAGGATGAGATAGTAGAGGCAGAAGTGGGATAGTGGAACTATGTCTTGATCGGGTGGGTATGGGGGGGTGAGATCCGGGCCCCCCTGCCTTGGTCTACTTACTACTCAAACCACGGCTGACCTGGCAAAAAAGCCCCTCCCCATGCAGTGGCAGCTGAATGAAAGGAAACTTAGTCTGAGAAAGCTATAGTAACGGGTGTCCTGTGGTACCCAATCCCCCACCACGCACAACAAGCCTCTGGGTTCCATCTCCCTGAGCAAGGGTGGTGCAAGTGCCTCCGGGTTGTGCTCGTTCTGCTCTTCCATTCTCTCATAATCTTCACAGCATACTGAAAGCAAGAAAAGCGTAATAAGACCACAATGCTCAAAAATCGGTCGTATCCTTCGCTGAGGCGCTGAGGGATAGTCATAGTTTGGCTGATCTCGCTCCCATCTTCCAATTTCTTCGTCTCGAGCGTCTCGCTCCTTCCCTGTTCCTTCCACTTCGCACCATGTCCTCTGTTCTTGCTTCTTCCCCACGAACGATGCTACACCCCTTGGCCTAGTCCGATCCTGGTCTCCCTCGCCTTAGCCCCGACTGTGACAATTCATCGACTGTATACGCTTTTACTCTTTGTCCCAAGGCCCCGCTCTCCGGTTTTCGACTTGTATTTTGCCCAGAGACAAGTATATGACTTGCACTGGCCCACCCTTGTATTAACATGGACCTGCCATCTTCAGGCGGATATGGAGCTCCCCTTGGGTCAGATCATCGCCGGCGTATCGTTTCCCGTGGGTTAATCGAGATATGGTCGAACCACCCATAATCAGGGGTGGGTGTACTGTCTTCCGATCGCATAGGCGAAGGCTGTGATGTGGACGTGATGAATACGGGTGGCAAGGTGGGGTAAATCACCGCACGGGTGACTGTAGTGCATTACCTAAGCCAGAGGTTAGGGTCGAGGGTGTGTGATTAGGATGTGTGATGTGATGGCTGTTCGCCGCATCGCACCGCCTCCTCCAGCCGCTGGACGAACGCCAACTCGACCGCCACCACCACCACCGCCGCCGCCAACCACACCACCACCACCACCAGTTGTCAATCCCAACGCTCTCACCCCTCAGGATGCGCGCCGGCCTGGTCCGCGTCCGCACATGCACGCGCATCACGGTCATCGCCATCCTCGCCATCGCCCTGCTCGCCGCCCTCGGCCACTCCTTCCCCACCCACCCCCACCCACTCCCTCTCTCTCCCCGCGCAACAACTCGCCAGTCTCCCCACCACCGTATCCGACTATGATGGCCAGCCTCGGCCAACGCTTGATCCAAATGACCCCAACGATCCCCTCCTCTCGCGCTGATGCCCGACTTCATCTGGAGCATGCCCGTGCAGGTGCTGCTCGGTGGTCATCAGCCTGTCCCTGGCGGTCATGCTTGGATTTCATCTCGCCTTTACTGGTCGCTACCACTACCCCCTTTCCAAAGTCAACTTCTGCATGCAGGCATTCTCCTGTTTCTGTCTCGTGGTCGACGTGGCATGCGACGTGGGCGTGCTCCTGTGGACCGCGGCGGAGCGCTCGTACAAGTATCCATACATGTTTCCCTACATCAACATGGAGATCCCGCCGCCCACGGGAGAATGGTCCGATGCCCAGGTCGCCTGCTACACACGTGCTCCAGGCCATCCTCACCCTTGCTGTACACCACCCACATTCAGTTCCTCACCCTCCTTTATCCATCCAACCTTGAGCGCCGCCTCATCCTTTGGATGCTTGGCCCGCTTGCTTTCTGCGCAGCGCGCTGCTCTTTACTGACATGGCGCCGCCTGACGATGAAAAGCACTCGATCTGGGCGATGCATTTCGAAACATCTGCAACAGTACACTTTCGCTACTGTACCTCTGCGCCCTGCTGATTTGGGGCTTGCTTGTCAACCGACGCCGTGCCTGGCGCACGGATGGGGGCACGGCCATTTTTGGCATGGGCGCTAGCGGTCTCGCCTTTATTACGGCGTTGCTGAATTTTCTCGGAATCAAGTGGGATCGTTTGTGGTGGCTTCCCCAGATTGGCTGGACATTGACCGTTTGGCAGTCCTGGCTTGGCTTTTGGTGGGGGTCGGGGCTGGGATGGGCATTGGAGAAGTGGAAGATCGGGAAATGCGATCGGCCAAGCGAGCAGCGCGCAAGGCCCAACTGCGCTCTGCGGCTCAAGATGGACCGGTTGATGGTATGGCCAGCGATGAACACGACGGCTCACACGCCGTGACAGCCTTGCTCAGCCCGACTCGTCATTGGCTCGCATCTCATCCCATCTATCGAGTAACTCCCGCCGTCCCTCCGCCTCGCTCCGGCCACGCCGGCACCCATCTCGTGCTCCTCTTTGGTGTCCCGACCAGCCGTGGGGTCCGTTGCTTCACGTCCCCATTCGACTCGTTCCAGTCTTCGCCCACGCACCCGTCTGTGACCGAAGTAGATGGCATTCCATCACCTGCCACGGATCAACCAGTACCACCTAATCCTGCTACCCCCGAGGACGAGGAAATGGCACAGGTGGATGGGCCAAGAGCATCGCTCAGTCAACGCCGCATCTCTTTGCCGGGGAGCATTCCTCCATCGGACGTAGCCTGGAGAGAGGAGAGTGTTACGACGCTGCCCCTCCCGGCTACGAGTTCCACAGCGAGAGCAGCAGATACATTGTTCCAAGCGGCGCGGCATGCCCGCTCCGCAGCCTCCAGCCACCTTCTTTACCGATCGGTTCCGTCGACTACGCGTGGCGCACTTTGCGCAGCTCGGAGCGCTGCGACGCATCAGACTGCATTGCGGGACCAAGTGCTGCAAAAGCGACAACAGCGCCACCGCCGCCCCGGTCGGATAACGAGGATGACGAGGATGGAGAGGAGGACGAGGAGGCAAACTCGTTACCAGACATGGTGTCGTTTCACAGCCAACGGAGCTCTCTCTCCCACTCGCGTCCGCACCCTCGAGAGCACACCCACACCTCCTCCCGACGACATAGGAGACACCGGCACCGCTCTCGCCACGAGCGACGAGGTGACGCAGCAGGACATCGGGAGGAGGACTACACATTGCCACCAGCAACACCGCCTCCTGGCAGATCTACGCGTTTACGTTCCGTTGGGGTTGGGAATGGGGCACGTCCAGAGGCCGCATCAGACGAGGAGTGGATTAGCGCGCAGTTGGACCTGCTGGCCCGAGACGAAGAGCGCCGGGCCGAATGGGCCGCCCGACGATTACGCCGAGCGACTGGAGCGCGAACGTCAACTCGCTCGTCGCGATTCGCACCCTGAAGCACAACCTGAAGTTGCAGCAGAAGCGGTCCCTGTCTCGCCATCTCGGCCACCGTCCCCTCCCACCGCAGCCACGGCCATCGCAGCGCCCACGGCGTCCGAGCCCCCTCAGGCAGCGGGCTCAACTGAGCCGAGCGTTGGCGTGCCAGTACGGAGCGTGGATACCACGAGTGCTCCAGTAGGAAGCAGCCTGCTACCACAGAGGGAAGACGAAGACACGGTGGGTGTTTCTTCTGCTGCTCCGTCGGCATCTGGTGCTGGTGCTAGTGCTGCTGGTGCTGGTGCTGCGTCTGCCTCTGTTGCTGTCGGTCGAGCGCCGCGTCGGGCGACGAGAGCGCACCCCCCGCGACAACCTCGTCCAACGAGGCCGCCTCACGAGCTGGCTCGGGCTGGGCCTGGCGCGGCGGGCTGCGGCGTGCGCGGCTGCGTGACCGCACGACGTATTCAGATCCAGACGAGGCGTAGCTTTTGCGTAATCTATTCTTGCCACACGATCCCCGTCGGGATGGACGCGATGGCGGACAGACAGAGGACAATTAACGTAATTAACAAGCCAACACACTCGCGAGCTGCCTGATTAAAATCTGCGGTTTTTCTTAGCGTCCTCGCGCGGCCTCCGGCCTGAGGCTGCTCCAGGCGCCGATCGAAGCCCCGCCGTGCGCTGCTGCCTCCACCGCCACGCACGCGCTGCTCATGTCTGGCGCTGCCGAGAGTGACGCCGAGAGCGCCCCGCGCATCTTCTCGCTTGCTGGACGCGGCCTCACCCTCGATTCCGCTGAGGATGCAGCCACGTATGCCGCCGAGCTCGCAGAGCTAGCCCAACGCGGCGCTGTCGACGAGGTGCGCCTCAGCGACAACACCATCGGCGTCCCTGCCGCCCAGGCGCTCGCTACGGTTCTCGCCACCTGTACCTCTCTCCGCTCCATTGATCTGTCCAACATCTTTACCAGCCGCAGCATCGACGAGATCCCCGGCGCGCTCACTGCGCTCTGCACTGCCCTCACCAGCCTCGTGCCCCTGGCGGGGCACTGGAGCAGGTCAACTTGTCCGACAATGCATTTGGCGAACGTGTATGCTCGCCGCTCGTCCCTCTCCTCGAGGCTGCCAACGGTCTCCGTGTTCTCAGGCTTAACAACAATGGTCTGGGGCCCGAGGCAGGTATCGTTGTGGCTGATGCGTTGGCCCGTGGCGCCCAGAAAGCTGCGCCCAAGGCGAGTCGTCTCAGTTGCAGGTGCTTGAATGCGGGCGCAATCGGCTGGAGGATGGCAGCGCATTGAACTGGGCGCGTGCGCTCGCCGCGCACGGCACCTTGCAAGAAGTGCGTATGGAACAGAACGGGATCCGCATGCAAGGATTTGAGGTGATCGTGCGCTCGGGCCTCGCCAAGAACCCCCATTTGCGCATTCTCGACCTTGGTGACAACACTGCCACCTTACGCGGTGCCAAGGCTGTTGCTGAATGTCTCCGATTCTGGCCCAACCTCGAGAAGCTCCACTTGACTGATACACTTCTTCGGCCTAAAGGAGGTCAGCTCTTGATGGACGCGCTGTTGGTCGAACGGCATGCATCCCTCACCCAGATCGGGTTGAGTTGTTGTGAGCTCAGCCCGGCAAACATTATGGCATTATCCCACCTGATCGCCTCCAATCCTTGGCCCCGTCTCACTCATCTGGACGTGAACAGCAACTTGGTGGATGGGGAAGGGCCAGAGATTGAGGCATTGCGTCAAGCGCTGGAAGCGCAAGGCCTGGGCAGCGCATTGGTGGATGTTACAGAGGTGGATGAGACACCTTTGTCCGATATTTCAGATGATGATCTAAGTGATGCTCCGGACGAGGTCGTGGTCCAGGACGAGGGGGCCGAGACGATCGAGGACAAAATGGAGGCGATCGAGGAAACAACGGAGGCGATTGAGGAGGAAACAGAGGCGATCGAGGAGAACCCAGAGGCGATCGGGAGAACCCGGAGGTGGTCGAGGAGAACCCGGAGGTGGTCGAGAACCCGGAGGTGGTCGAGGAGACCCGAGGCGATCGATGAGAACCCGGAGGCGATCGAGAAGGAGACCGAGGTAAACCCCGAAGAGGACAGCGAGGAGAAGTCTAACATTGACGAGTGGATGATGCCCCCGATGCCATACCCCATGATATCCCCGTCCCCGACGAAAATGGGGACGAAGCATCTTTGGTCCAGCCCAACCGATTTTCTCCATTCAAGGCAAAGGTCTTCGTTAGAAACGGCAAGCGACATCGAGCCGTATCTGTGTACCTTGCGCGCCCAAGTCGGCGTTGAGCAAGTGGTCATGGGTGGGAACACGATGGGAGTCGAGGCCGCCGAGGCCTTCGCCGACACACTGGCTACGATCACAACGCTCAGATCAGCCCGGCTGGACGATCTGTTCACGGGACGAATGATCACTGAGATCCCACTCGCCCTGAAGGCAATTTGCTTGGTGTTGGCGCGCCTCGTGCCACCACACGGCCAATTAGAAGAGGTGGACTTGTCCGACAACGCGTTGGGTGAGAGGACTGTTCTTCCCCTGGTGCCTCTCCTGGAGCAGGCCCATTCACTCCGGGTGCTCAAGCTGGAAAATAATGGACTCGGGCCGGCAGGCGGGAATGTCGTGGCAGACGCCTTGGCCCGCAGTGCCGAGCGTGCCAAGCAGGCTGGCCAGCAATCCAAGCTCAAGTCCTGATTATTGGCCGCAACCGGCTAGAGAACGGAAGTGCGGCAGCGTTTGCCCGTGCTCTGGCTGCCCATGGGACGGGAAGTGGTCCGAATGCACCAGAACGGGATCAGGATGAAGGGCGTGGCAGAGCTAGTATCCAACGGTTTGGCCGCCAACCCCAAGTTGAGGGTCGTGGATCTGCAAGATAACACAGCAACGCTTCGCGGTTCTCGTGCGGTCGCACTGGCGCTGGCCAATTGGCCCGAGCTGGAGGAACTGCAGCTGAGCGAGACGCTGCTTCGCCCCGAGGGTGCGCGGCTGGTTATCGACGCGCTGCGTAATGCCGCCCCCAAAAAGCTACGCCGCCTGGGTCTGGACTTATGCGACATCCCTGGTCGTCTTCTGCTCGAGCTGGCCGACGTGATTGCGCTGCACAAGCTGGCGTTGGACCGGTTGGACGTCAATGGGAACTTTGCTGAAGAGGACGGTCCCGAGCTTGAAAAGCTGCGTGATGCTCTCGCCGCACTGGGCCGACCTGACGCGCTTGGTGACACGGATGAGATGGATCCGGAGGGAGAAGGCGATATTGAGAGCGACAACGACGATAGCTCGACGATGCACGAGTCGAGCGACAGCGAACAGGGTGAACTATCAAAAGAGGTATGTGGCTTTCTCCATCGCCTGTGTTGTGCAGAGTCTGACATTTGCCGTGGTGCAGTTTATTCCGAACGATGACGCTCTGAAAAACGCAGAAGCAACTGAGGTGGAAGTACCGGTCAAATATGAGGCGGACAAGGGGGTGGTGGATTCCACCACAACCGTGAAGGATCAAGTATTTCAATCAACCTCCACATGCTCTGCCCAGTCGCCCACTCTCTCTGCGCAAGTCGGGGCACCCGCTGATCTGGTTGCGCAGCTTCCCTCGGAGGATATATGTCCTTCGCGTATTTTTAGCATTGCAGGCAACCACTTGTTGCTCACTACGGCTACCGAAGCTGAGCCTCACCTCAAACCCCTTGCGACCTCGCAGGTGGAAGAAGTGTACTTGGGAGGGAACACGTGGGGTGTAGGCGGGTGTCAAGTTCTGGCCGAGCTTCTCAAGACGCAGACCAAGTTGCGGTTGATGGACTTGTCGGGCATGTTCACCAACTGCGGGGCAGACGACATCACGGACTCCCTTGACTTGCTGGTTCCGGTACTGGCATCGTTGGCTCAAGGGTCCCTGGAGGAGGTAAACTTGTCGAACAACGGTTTGGATGAGAACAGCTTCATGTCTCTCGTTCCCCTGTTGGAGCAATCGGGTAGTCTACATGCCCTCAAATTGTCCAACAACGGACTCGATTCTGAGGCTGGGGGTGTAGTGGCCCAAGCAATCACGCGCGGTGCTGCCACAAGTCTCCGGGAGGATCTTTGCTGCGAGTGCTCCACTACTCCGGCCAGAAACTGGAGGAGGGAGGTGTGGCTTCATGGCGAAACGTGTTTGAAGCTCACCCCGGTCTGGAGGAGACAAATGAAAGAAAACCGGCTTGAATTGAGGGCGTTCGAAGACCTAGTCCTGGGCCTTGCGCACAACTCGAACCTTGCCATTCTTGACCTGAGTGACAACTTGGCCAATCTCCGGGGTGCACGGGCGATTGCCAATGCACTCAAGTCTTGGCCCCTGCTACGGGAGCTGCGTTTGGGCGGATGCCGTATGCGTCCTCGTGGAAGCCTAATGCTTGTCGATGCTCTGGCGAAGGGAACTACGCCGCACCTGACCCGGTTGGAACTTCAGTTCTGTGAACTCGTAGGCGCCTCCCTTACCACGCTTGCTGCGACCATCGAACAAGGTGCATGGCCCGCTCTGCACTACCTCGATATCAACGGCAACATTGCTTCGGAACAGGGTCCTGAGCTTGAAATTCTACGCACCGCTCTGGCCGCTATGGGGAAAGAGGGGGCTTTGGCACCGACGGACGGGATGGACCCCGAGGGAGACTTGGACAAAGAAGATGTTTGGGAGGAGCAGCCGATCGTCGATGGTGACCGCCTCATTCTCTCGACGGTCACTGATGGGACAACATATATTTCCCTCCAAGAACCCGCGCCTGACACCTTCATTGTTGATGGCGATAGTAAGATCTCGCCCCCAGAGGCGGACACTATTCCTGAGCCGGATCCCTCTTGCAACCTCGAAGTGCGTATCGCGGAGATGAGTGGGGAGGGAGACACTACTTTGGAGGAGGTTGATGTGACCACCATCAATATCCCCTCCACTCCATCCAGCCGTGAAACTTCGAACGCTGCAGAGCACCATCGGGCCGTGGAAGTGGCTCAGGAACTTGGGGAGGAAACGGGCCCAATGGAAGCCGACCTCGCCATTCAATCGATCAAGTCAGACGCGCCAGATGATGACTTGGTTTATGGCATTTATGCGCCCCCCTGGGCTCCGTGGGAGGCGGTGCCGCAGGCCCAGCCTTCTCTTCGGGTGCGGTCTGGGAGTTGTTGGGTTGGCCTGCCCGCGTGCTGGGCTTCATTTCGATTGTGCTCCAGGTGACGAAGCGCATATTCCGCCCATTCATCCCGATGTGTTCCTTTGCGTTGGACTTGTTCTGGGCGCCGCCTATGTTGCGTGGCGCGATACCCCATCCGAGCTGGTCGAACTGGTCCGGCTCGACCTCTACCAGTCTCTTGTTCGTCCCATTCAGTTGACCCTATTCGCCTCGTAAACCACAACCCTGAACTGGCAGTTTGACCTCGACACTGGGCAGTACTAACATGTCGACTAGCCACAAGGGTTGTCATTATGACTTTTATTCCATACAACTACTGGCTGCAACGACGTAGACGAATAGGTTGGGATGTATGCAGTGATCCTGATGGGTACAGGACAGAATACAATATGCTGAACGCACTAGAAGATGAGGGGTGAACTGGTGGGGGGGGGGGGGGGGGGCGTTCTAGGGAAAAGAGCCGGAAAGGGTTGTTTAAACAAAGACAACCGTCTTGGGTCCATTGGGCAGGATGCGGTGCTCAGCCATCCAGCGCACAGCACGGCTGAGTACGCGGGCCTCAATGTCGGCGCCGATTTGAACCAAGGTGGCGGGGGAATCGGCGTGAGTGACGCGCTCCACATCCTGCTCAATAATTGGACCTTCATCGAGATCGGCAGTGACGAGGTGGGCGGTAGCGCCAATGATCTTGACCCCGCGTTCGTAGGCCTGGTGGTAAGGCTTGGCGCCCTTGAACGAGGGCAGGAAAGAGTGGTGAATGTTGATAATTTGGCCCGACAGAGCGGAACAGAGCTTGTCACTGAGGATCTGCATGTACCGGGCGAGAACAACAAGTTCAACATTGTACTGCTTAACGAGCTGCATCAGCTGCTCTTCCTGCCACTCCTTGGTCTTGCCAGCGGCGGCGTCGATGGGCAAGTGGTAGAAGGGGATTCCATGCCGTTCGGCCAACGATTGATACGTGGTGTGGTTGGAAACAATCAACGGAATTTCAATTGGGAGGGTGCCAGTGCTGTGACGGAAGAGCAGGTCGTTGAGGCAGTGGCCAATCTTGCTGACCATGATGAGCGTACGGGGCGAGCATCAGCGCGGTGAATGTGGAAGTCCATGGCGTACTCAGTGGCGAGCTCAGAGGCAAATTGGCGCGGAGAGTTTCAACGCGTCTTCGCGTGCTGCGTCGTCCTCCTCGGCAGGAGCAGCGGCATCCTTGGCGGCGTCGAGGCCTGCGGCGTGGACACGCATGAAGAAACGGTGGGTGGTGGGGTCGCCAAACTGGTCGGACTGAATAATATTGAAGCCACGGTGGGCAAGGAAACCGGTGACGGCAAACACGATCCCGTTGCGGTCGGGGCAGGCAAGGGTGAGGACAATGTCGTTGGGCGTGGGCTTGGCGGGCATGATGGGCAGTCGCAGTGGTGGCAGTCTACCAGGCCAGAAGAACGGCAGAAAATGCCTCGATAATTCCGGCAATTCAAGCAGGAAATTGTTTTGTTTTCATGTTAGGGCTGGATCGGTGCAATGCCTAGCCCTGCCGCCCAGCGGGCGGAATTTGGAGGCGCCTCAAATGGGAGCCTTGAGAAGATCACAATACTTGGTCTCCTGTCATGCATGTCATGACACTAGAGACGTGCCTATAAGCTCCACATGTTAGAGGGTACTGCTAGGGTTCTCCTGCGCGGCCCTCAATGGATCGGTGACGCTCGCTAGCCGAGCGGAAGCGTTCCGCTCGCAGGCCGCGCACGCCCTGCTCGCTCCATCTCCCTTCTCTCTCTCCTTTCTCCTTCCCTTCAGACGTTGCTTGAAGACTTGTGGCTCACCACTTTGCCTTCACGCCTTGTCTGAAGGTACGCCTCTGCTTCCTTTCTTGACCTGTTGCTCTCACAATGAGGCGTTGCTTGAAGACTTGTGGCTCACCACTTTGCCTTCACGCCTTGTCTGAAGGCTGCTTTGCAGCTGATCCATAGGATCGCGAGTGCTCCCAAGTCGCACTCTAGCACCAAAACCTAGACACTGATGTTTCCTTAGACTGATCTTAGCGCTTACGGTTCAGAGCTGCCCTAAGCACATTATTGGATCTGTATTATCGATGAATCAGGCTGCCCACCGCGAGCTGGTGATGCAATTCCACAGAGGAGGCCAAAAGTAGCTGTGATCTAGTAACTCGAGGGGTACCGCCTAATATATTCCAACAGAGGCTCTTGCTCGTCCGAAACTTTGCTGTCGGATCGTCACCGGGTCACCCCCCCAATTAGCTGGACGCCAGCAAGCTGGGACCCTTCGTGACGCTTACGTTTCAACGTTCACGCGAGACCATATACAAATACTCTCGTTGCAAAACCAACAAATGCAACATGCGGGGAGGATACGAATAGATGGAGCGTCTCGTAGATATATATATGTCGTGAGAAGGATCAGCTTTCCTAGGCAAGTTCTTAATCATTCCATGGTGTGTTCTCCTTCCCACTGAATATAAAGCATCTGGCTATAAAGTTTCCCCCCCCAAA